>PVKA01039924.1:0-19138 GCA_004027165.1 Ctenomys sociabilis
TGGCATCCTGCCCCACTGTTGGTTCACTGGCCCAGCTTATGCCTGGTGGTGATGAGTATCATGTCCACAAGAAGAAATGTTTGGATTCCATGACAAAGCTGCATCTCGTAAAGATATTGGAGACCCCCAACGACCTTCATGCTGACCATTGCCTTCTCTTTTCCCTGCAAAGCCCTGCAAATGCCCCTTCTCTCAATGCCATCTCCTCCCACCCGCACCTCCTGTGCTCTTGCCATCTTCGATTGCCTGATTATAACAGGGTAAAAAGACAGCCAACCTCACACATGATGAAAAGAATGGATTCCTAGTTTTAAGAAGTCTTCTTTGAAGCCAGAGAAGATTTTTTAAGGACTTTAGTTTGGTATAAGATTCCAGATTATCCATGTCTGTTTGCATCAAAGGGGGAAAAAAGGGGGTTTTCGGGTGGCTCACCCAGCACTTTCAGAACGTTCTACCCGCAGCCTCTACTCCTGCATCCTATGGGAAAGCCAAAAGAAATGAACTCAAATTGCAGGAAAAACAAAACCCAGTGATTAGTTTTGATGCCTCAAAATGATTTCCTCTATGGGAGTCACTTTGTAAATTGTAAGATAAAGTATAGCAGGAAGTGCGCCTGCCTTTTTTTTTTTTTTACCCAAGTGGTTATTTTGGAGAAAGAAAAAAGCAGGAAAATTCTGAAAGAAGTAAACCATTGGATCTTAAAAATAACAATTGTTGCTTTCTTTCAAAAAAAAAAATTAGGAGGCCAGCATTTCTGGCCACAAATTTGCACCCCGCACATTGTGAAAGTGGAAATTTAGTAAGTAGAGCCTGATTGAAATTGGTTTTTGGGTGCTTTCCCTTTCATTTTTTTGTAAGAGGCAGGAGAAGAGGGCCTGAAGGGAGGACTGGATTCTGGGTGTTGGGATTAAATTTCGGTAAACACGGTGATTTCTCAGCTTGGAAACCAGAGGGCCTGGCCCGAGGACACATCAACGCCTTCCTGAGGGCCTGTTTTCCTCTTGGAGGATTTTTTGGAAATACTTGAGATGGGACAATAGAAATGTATCAAAGGAAGCAAAAACCATTTGTAAATAATGTGATTATCTCATGACTAACTGCCTGAGGCTCCAGGGTTTTCTCTTGCTTTTAACACTCCGAAGTCTCCTGTCTTGGTTCCTATAATAGATCCCAGGAATGGGACAGACAAAGCTGCAATTAACTTTCTTATGTGCATTGCATCCTTACAATATAGTACTGTATTCTTCAGATGTTCTGCATTTACATCTAAGTCCTCGGGAAACAGGTATCAAAAATTAGAAATTCTAGGCCATCGTTTCACCAGTACCCAACAAGATACTCCATACAATAAACAGGGCTTCCTCTCAGTGGTCATGAGGGAGGGTTGATGTGGTCTTGGTTTGGGGACTATTTGTACTATTTTTTTCAACTGTGAGCTTTGGAATCATAAATCGCTTTGACTCCAGCTTCTGTCTACTGCCATACAAAGGACCCCACATCAGAATAACAAGGGTGGTGTGTAGGCACACAGCGAGACACGTGTGCATATATACCTAGCGTACCTTCACAGAAGGAAAACAGGCTACTGAAGTTTCGGAGGAGTAGCCACCAGTGCCTAATATCTTTTGGGGGGGATGGATGCTTATAATCGCCAGTATATCAAAACCACACTGGGAGTTAGTTCCACATAAAGGGGAGGGGCATTGGGTGGGGAAAGGGGACATTTAAATCCTAGGCCTTTAGACTGGAGGCAGAAGGATTTCTGCATATCTAGATCCTGAAGGCTTTGTTCATTGGCTGGTTCTCAACCATTTATGTTTTATCTTCCCAGCATGCATTGCCTATCCAAACCCAAACTTAGTTTAATTTCCTTTTTTTTTTTTTTTAAATTCTTCTTCTTCTTTTTTTTTTTTTTTTTTTTTTTTTTTTTTTTTTTTTTTTTTTTTTTTTTTTTTTTTTTTACTTCTGCTTCATTCCAGGGAGGAAAACTACAACTGTTATGGTCGAAATCTCCTTGCTAACACAGAGGCAAAAATAAATGTTTAAAGTTTTTGAAGCCTCCCCTTCTGTTCCACAACCCATCCCCACTGCCCGTTCCCTCTCCTCACCACACAAGCTCCCAGCCACGACTTTCCTTCCCACTCTATCTTCTTAACCATTGCTTGAAGATGTTTGTTTTGCACTATACATTTTCCTTTTGCCAGATGTGTCTAACAAGTGTGCTTGGAAAGACCTTCTCCCAGCCCCCCTCACGCCCTCCCCCGCCACATTCTCTCAGGCCTTCTCTGGTATTTATAATATATCACAGAAGTACCCAGTCTTATAGCCCTCGGTTATGCCTTTTTTTGACATTTTATTTTTTTTAAGCTTTTTATATATATATATATATATAAATATATTACTTTGTCAAGTTTTTTTGCTGTACAAAAGTCTTAAGATTTAAAACTATTATTTGTATTATATGATGGTGGTATGTTAATGTTACAAAATTATTAATGAAGAAAAAAATTTATTTTTGTTACTGGTCTGTTTCATAATTCTTTTTTAAATTGGTATATTGTAAGATATCTATGCAAAAAATGTTATGTGACGCATTTTTATTTAAGAATGTAATATGTGTAATAAACAGTAGAATGTGTTTGGTCTTGTAATGCCTTACTATATTTCACTTCTGCTTGTTTCACTTGGGAGAAAAAAATCCTCAGAGCCACAGCTCAGTCTTTCTATGTTTTATGAAAGTTCTTTTTTGGAAAAAGGGAAGGTGAAAGGTACGAGGCCATTTTTCTGTGGGGCGTGTGTGTGCGCGCGTGTGTGTGCGTGCGTGTGTGTGTGCGTGTGTGTGTGTGTGTGTGTGTTTCATAGTTTCCTTCAGGTAGTTGAGGATCCACCTAATAAAAAACACCCAAGGAAGTTTATTTCTTCCAGAGCAGAAAGAGCAAATGGTTGAAGGTTAGGAAAAACAGTATTTTAGCATGAGGTATATTGAGGATATTTGTTTAGGGGCTGGTTAGAGGATTATTGAACACAGTCTATTTGCTGAGAGGAGAAGCTAATTTCTTCTGGGATGGTGTTTCTTGGAGGCTACTTGGAAAGGATCACTGGAAGCAGGTGTGGAGACAGGAAATGCAGCACAGCTACAAGGCTTAACCTAGTGAGGAATGGCCTGAGGGTATTCTTGCAGGAGAGGGCTGGGCTTATAGCAGGAGAGGGGAGTGAGCAGGGCCAGCCCTGGCAGTAGCTGTAGAGAGCACAAAAGGGTAGGTGGAAATGCAAGCACCAGCCTTGGGACAGAGGAAAGCGGGAGACGAAAGCATGAGGGAAATTCTCAGAACAGAGAAGATGGCGCCTAACGTTTGTTCTTCCGCCCATGACTTCCAGGAAAGCAAACGTCAAAGTGCTCAGAAGGACAGTAGGGAACCTGACAGGTGGTGTTATCCCAGCATCTTTTGCCTGGCTGTCCCTCCACAAGAAGTGGTATCATTAACTGGAAATACACCCATGGGGAGCAGAGGATTCTACTACAAAAGCTTTCTTTTTCATTCTTTGGGTTTACCAAAATGAGTATGATGGGGGAAAACTTAATTCCACGGATCTGACGAGACCTTTCAAATAGTTCACATGCTAGAAACTGTAGCTACAGTGATTGAACCTGCTATGTGGGCACAGACATTTCCTAGTGTCCAAGCAGTAAAGCAGGTGTCAGAATATAAAGCAAAAGGTTGGGAGACAATGGAGTGAACATGTCCTCTCCCTAATGAAACAGGACAGAACAAAGTAGGTATTGCAGGGACCAGAAAATGGTAAATATCTGCCGCCACACGTGCTGAGCAGGCAAGTGAGCAGGACCTAGGCAGCCAAGGCTGAACAGGATACCTCTTGATCTGGGCAAGCACAGCGCTGGAACCTGCAGGTCTGCTGCCTGGTCCCTGCTTTGCCATAGCTGCAGAACTCATTGAGTTTAATGCTCATAACCAAAATCATTTACCTAGAAACTTCTTGGTGCAAGGAGAGATGAGTAGCTTTGCATTACAGCTCAGAACACAGCTTATTATTACTCTGCCTCCCTGACGTATAAAATGCTATTAAAGTGGACATGGTAGGTGGCTGACAACCTGCACTGTGCTGAAACGTTAAGAGAGTGGTAAGTGCTGATCTATGCAGCATAAAAAAATTAGATGGTTTATGTAAGTGAATGTTCTAGAAGATTGAAGCTTCTATATTTAGAGACATAATTTTTGCTTAAAATAGGTCAAAGTATGTGTTACCCACACTACAAAATTTTGAGCATTCATTTTTTCAATATAGTACGCAGTCAGGGATGACCCCAGACTATGAGGTCATTTGTCTTGGTATTAAATGATTCTCTGTTCTATGTTGGGTAATTCTTTCTCTGTAGTGTCTTCCTATTTGGAAATTACAAATAATGTGTGTGTGTGTGTGTGTGTGTGTGTGTGTGTGTGTGTGTGTGTGTGTGTGTAACAGCAGTAGTTATGTGCATGTCAGCTAACACATCAAATAATTGAGATTGGCAACTTCTAAAGGAAAAGGTAAGTGAAGCTGGAATTACACACACAGCCACCTGAAAGGGAACCTGTGTACTTAATGAGAGTAGAGAAAGTGACAGAGTTGTGACAGTTGCATGCTGAGGTTGTATACCCAGTTGGGAATGCTGCACTGATGGGCAGGAGACTGGTAGAATTACTTAGTATTTGGTGTTGTATGATGGCTGGGGACATGCTAATTACTTAGCTCATCTTCTGCTGATAGGTTTAGAAGAGGAGCTGCTTCAAACTTTTAACTGAAACAAGATTTGGGGGTTACTGACGGTTTTCTGGTTTATCCATGAAGAGCCAATTCATGTCTCTTTCAGCATTAAATATTTTTGTCTGATATTATAAAAATAGTCAATATTGACTATCGAATGTAAATCATTGATTTTTTTTTAAATCTGCTTGATCACAATACAGCTATCCATAGACCCATGGTGTATTTTAAAATAATGATGGTGAAATGATGATGAAATCTACCAAAGGATAGAAGAACAAGATTTACATTTGTATAGAGTTTTTCATTACATATACACTGCATTTGAGCTGCTCACCTATCGTCAGGACTGTGTAGCTAACATAGTTATTATTCGCTATCTGCTCTCTCAGAGAAACTGGGGCCCTGAGCCAGAGATATGGCTTGGTCTCACTTACTTTGGAACCTGAAGAAGCTGAGCTCTTAGCAAAGAATAGAATGGTGGTGACTAGAGGCTGAGAGGGGTCTTGTTGGGCAGATGTTGGGCCGGGAACAGATAGTTTCAGTTAGGTCAGAGGAGTAAGTTCAGGGACCTGTTGTATGCCATGGTGATTATAGTTCATGAAAATGTGTTATATTCTTGGAAATCACTGAGAGAGTAAATTCAAAGCATTCTCCCCATGAAAATATGGGAAGCAATGCAAACATTAGGGGATTTCTTTTTTGTTGTTGTTGTTTTTTTATTAGGGGATTTCATTGAGACATTCCATAATACACATGTATTTCACAATATCACACTGTATATACTAGATACATATTTGTATTTGGCAGTCAAAAATAATTAATTAAAAAATAGGAGAATGAGGGTTCAAAAGAGGTAGACTTGATCAAGACCCCCTGGCAAACAGCAGAACACACAGGCCCCTGACTCCCAGTGCAGCAAACTTCTGTGCCCCTTGCTATCCCAGGACCTGGCTCCATGTTTCAGCCTGTCCCCAGCTATCACACAACGCCAGGAAACACCAAACTAATCTCCCTGTGCCCTTGCCAGTAGTCACAGAAGGTGACCAATGATACATATTCTTTTGATCTCCCGTGCTGGAACTGGAAGGGATCCTTCAGTGTAGCTGTGTTACGTGAGTCAACGGAGGTCCAAGAGTTCCAGCTTGCCCAAGGTCAGACACCACGTCCTTTACAGAGTTGGTGGCAGCTGGGGGTGCTGAGATGCAGCAATGCACTGCTGGTCTTGGCACTGTTTCTTAATCTTGAGCCACATAAGCATGAACCTGGAAATTCTCCTGATATCCTTGCACTATTATTGACTTCCTTCATATTTTTCTTGACAGTGGTATACTTCTTTAAAACCCTAAATACAGGTTTTAGCTTTAGCCTAAGCAAAACTATTCTCCAAACTACTGGCTTGACAAACTGCTTCCATTTAAATATAAATGTAAATAAATAACTCACACTGTAATCACTCATCTTCATGTTACATCAAAATGCTCAGTCTTAGTGGTGGCACTTGGGAGACATGGGGCCATCTCTCCCTAACTAATTCATTAGTCTATGTGATGCCCCCTGGAGCACATTTCAAATTGAATCTAAAAGTGAGTGCATGTGAAAATTTAGTAAAGACTGATTTGATGCCTGGGAAGTTCAGAGAGTGGGTGAGATGGACAGAGACAAAGACAGAGACAGAGACAGAGACAGATCTGTTAGATGCAAGAAAATAATGTAGCCTCTGAGCAAAATGAATACATTCTTGGTTTCACCTTTGTCGTCTTCTGCTTGACACAGCCACCTTCCCTCAGAGAAAGGCACCGTCTGGGTGGGCCAAGGCCTAGGTCATGCCATTATCCTGGGAATAGAACCATGGACAACTGGTTGTGGCTGGACCAAGTCTTCTCTTTCTGAGTTCCATAGTCAATAGTCATGCCTGAAAAAGAAACCATCCCAACATAAGCTACCTTGGTGGCATGGTTCTGGGGATCCTGAGGCTACACCTAAACGTACACACAGACACATAGCTCCCCTCTGACCCCCACTGTGCTTCCAACCAGCTCCTAGATACCTGATTGGCTACTATTAAAGATGTACATATTTTTTGCCTTAATCTTCCCTAATTTTAAATTTTAACCAGCCAGGAAGATACAACTCCTTCTGCCTTACCCTTCTTCACTGTGAATATATTTAATCATTTCAGTTAAAAAGTTTTAAGTGAAAAGTGGATGAGAATTGCAGAAATTATGAGTAAGAGCAGATGTATAGAAGCCAGTGGCCAGTTTGGGACTCAGAAACTGGGAGGCGAACAGGAAGGCAGGCAGCTCTGCCTAGCACTACTGAGCCATGATAGAGTCCAGTGACATCATGGAGGGACTAAGCAGTGTGTTTGCCAGTAGGTCTCCTACGTGATCAAAATGAGAGTCTACAGGAACATGGGCTTATCTCGGAAAATAGCATCAGCAAATGGGCCGCCGCTAGCTGGATGATGATGGCAATCACTGTACATGTTCCCAGCTGCGAGGCTGGATTCTGTTCCTCAGAGCAACAGCTTTCAGTGTCCTGGTTTTGTTGCACATAGAAAGTCAATAGTCCCTTTGTACATCCAGGAATGTATTTGAGCAGTGGGGATCCACTCAAGGAAAAGATCACTGCTGGTAGGCTGTAAATACCCTCAGAGCCAAAGCAATGCAGACCCGTGTTTGGTAGTCCAGCACACGCAGTTTTTTATATGAATTCCTTTCTTTTTATAGTTTTGTCACTGTGCTTTTTAAATTTTCCCTTATCTTTTCCTTTAATCCCTTTCCTTGCCTTTCTTTACCCCTCCTTATCACCTCCTTCTACTTGCCAAATCACTGTGGAGAACTGGCCCCCCGGCCTATACTGGGCTATCTCCTTTTGGGACCCCAGCAGTGGGAGGCTGCATTCCCTGATGCCTTTGTCCCTGTTCTCACCTCCTGTACACTCGTCTTGTTGTCCAGTGAGAGAGCTGCCATGTTTTCAGCACCATTGAGAATGCTATAACTGAGGGAGTAATTTTTGTTGCTTTGCTGGTTTCCCTATGTGCATATGGAGACAGAAAGTTGCAAGATGATGTGGAAGATTCCAGTATGTCTTCATTTGTTAAACACTGACATGGAAGACAGTGCGAGAGCTGCATTGGTCCTTGATTTCCACAACAAATTGTTCCTCTAGTAGAAATTAACTTCTGTTAAATGTATGCTGAAGCCTACTGGACGCAGCATTTCTTAAGCTGGGAGCCAATGACCATCTACATGACAATTGTCATAGATTCTTTTTAATGCAGTACTTGAGTCTCGCCCAGACTTAAGCACTTTGGGTTGGGGTGAGGATGGACTGAACTAGAGAGGGCTTGTCATCATTGTTGTGCTTTTTATTTATTTATTTTTATTTTTTAGGGAAGGGTCTACAGAGTGTTCAAGGTCTCACTACTAGATTGAACTTGTAGTGGTCCGTCTGCTTACAGCCTCCTAAGAGCTGGGATTACAAGCGTGTGCCACCATGCCCAGTCTCTATTGCTGTCTAACTTGCCCTGGGGGTGAAGCCAGCATGGCAGGCCCAGGAATTGAACTCACAGACCCTGTGCCTGCCTGTAGGTGCTTTAATCCACTGAGCTATTTGGCCAGCCCTGTTTTGCTTTTTGTGGAGCTAGGAATTGAACCCAGGACACTGTATATGCTAAACAAATGCTCTATTCCTGAACTATGCAGTCCTGCTCCTGTTTTCACTGATGTTCCCTTTTTTGTATTTTAAATTTTAAGGCATGGGGTTGGGGAGATGACTCAGTAGAATAAGCACTTCCCTGACAAGGGCAAGGGTCTGCGTTCAATCCAGGGTGCCACCAAAATAAATAGATAAATTTTAGACATGGTCTCATTATATTGCCCAGGCTGGCTTTAAATTTGTAATCCTCCTGCCTCAGCCTCCGGAGTAGTTGGGATTATGGGGGTGTACCACTAGGTCTGTGCCACCTTGACAACACCCTGTCAAGGTCATCTCAGAGTGCCTCTGGGGCTGACAAACTCATAGAAAGGGACTGTTTTGTAAAGAGACGCAATGTATTTACAAAGCACATGTACATTCTTTAGTTCTAGTCTAAATACACAGGTTTCCAAACATCTGTCATTGTGACTTGTTAGGAATCTGGCGTGCGATATCTGGGCTGCACTCACTGAGGGCCTGTCATAGTTGAGGGCCTGTCATAGTGAGCACGGCCGCTCCACGTCCCTCACTTCAGGGAGACTGCCAGCAAGGCAGCAGGGCAGGTAAAGTCGAAGACCCCCTGCTGAGAGCGTGCTAAAGCCTGCCCGTGGGTCTTTCCTGAGAGCAGAGGCCAGGGCTCTGTCTGGGGCTGTGGGTTCTCACACACTAGTTTTGATTTGGTTCTCTGGGTTGGGTGCTGTACTGAGACAGCCTCTTGCAGAAGCCTAGCCTAGGCAGGAAAGCCACGTTCTGAACGCAAGAGCTGAAGCAGGACTCAAAGGCGGCGAGGCCACAGCCACCCTCTCTTCTTCAGTCCTGTGTATATTGTTAGGCCTTTGCCCCTCTCCTCACAACCATTTTTGTGCCATGGGAGCTCATCTTTCCAGCAGAGGTGACCTAAGACCAGAGCTACAGGGCCCCAGAGGAGACAGAACGCAGGAGGACCCGTGGGCGTCTGTTGACAAAGCACACTGAGCTAAGCCAGTTTCATGTCCAGATTGTCAACTACAGCAGAGGAAGGAATCCATGTCATAGTCGGAGGATATGGGCTTCTCTGTATTCTAAGAAAGTTGTGCTAAAAATAACATCTCTGGGAGACCTAGCAGAGGAAAGCATGAGCACAAGAGGAATTTTCAAAATGATTGCAAAAGCACTTCCTGAAAATGTTCAGATACAGATTCCTGCTTATCTCCTTCCTCTGACCTGCAGGACCCTGGAGATGATGTCGTTGGTGCAGGGAACAGGAAGGGAACTGCCATCAATCTGAGCTAATTTGGAAAGGGAAGGATGAAGCAGATACACAGCAATCAATAGAGCCATGTCTTGTTTTGTGGTAAATGTTTACTGCTCTGCCGTTGCTGGAATGTCACCCATCCTGCTGCACTGCACGTGGGCCACCAGAGGTGAACTGAGTTTACAGTGTGTCCCTGTGTGGATGGCACGTGCCACTCCTCAGTGCCACAAGTTCCCTGTCCATTGTTACCAGCCAGAGAGAAGGCTTGAGGTGATTCTTGACATCATCTTTACCTCTTATTGCTATGGGAGTCTTAAAAAACACAGAACCAGGACTGATTCCTCTTTCCCTGTCCATGTTTGTAGGACGCTGCACACAGATGCTATTTAGCATTTTCTGAAAGTGCTGTGGCCCAGGGATCAAACAGGGAAGTGAAGCCAGGAGAACAGTGGCTAAATTGTTCCAACACTGACAAAGCTGATGGAGGGATGCAACTCTGCTGCTGAGGGGGATGCAGGCAAAGCATGTGTTTCCTTGTCGAGAAAAAGAGAGGATATAAAAATGCTTGACTGAAAAGTGAGTGCACTAATTGATTGCTAATGACTGCACAGCCCTTAATGTCTGGAATTTGGTTTAGATTCAATGTAATTTGACATTTGCCAACCATTATTAAATCCCTTTGATGCTCTCCCTGGGCAGCAGTGATGAGCAGCTGATTGGCTCTTGGGGCTGGAAAATGCAACTGGCTGGGCAGTGAGTCAACGTGGTGTCTGGATGGCGGCCACCACCACCCACCCCCAGCTTCTCCAGGCTGGCTCCATGGCCTCTCGGCGCCCGGGTCTCCTCGGCCTCCCTGTCCCTGCAGGATGTCATGTTTCCCGAGACTCCAAGGGAAATATAGGACCATCCGTTTTTAGCACCAGTTCACAAGCCCGTTTCAAAGCAAGATATATCCTCTCTTCTGTTGGATTTCTCTAAAGCAGAAGACAACATCTAAAAGGAAAAAAGAAGTCAGCATTTCTTTGCAAAGAACAAAAATATACTGCAATTGGATCAAGATAAAGAGATTAAGGAAAAAACTACAGAGGGATTTCATGAAACCCTTCCCATGGAAAAACAGTCCAAGTGGGAAATAGAGCATTATTAGGTCTCTCTGTGTCTGTCTCTGTCTCTGTCTCTGTCTCTGTCTCTGTCTCTGTCAGTCTATCTGTCTCTCTCTGTCTTTCTCTGTATCTCTGTCTTTCCGTCTCTCTTGGTTTTATTTTGATTTTTGTGCATTTTCTCTCTTTCCTTGCACAAGCTCACTTACTTCTTCATCCAGTACAGATGGTCCAGTTTCCACCATAGCTAAGCCAAATAACAATTTAGTTCTATTCACAGCAAGCCCTGTCAACTGGCTTCTCACAAAAACTGACAGCCTCTATGTCCTCTTCATGTCCCACAAGCATTCATCTGGCTGGGCTCAAGTCTGTGGCTCATTACCAGCCAGCCAGCTATGGCCCAGGGGTAGGAGCAAGCACCTATGTCTATCTCTTCAGAGCCAGGCCTAGGCCGCTCAGATGGATGTTCTCAGTGTGGTGATGAGGGACTTGCCCTTCATCACAGGCCAGCTGCCTCCAAATACACCACACAGCCTTTCATGTGCCTCTGCTGCTTACGATGTGGTTCATTATTTGCTCCAATACTTCCATGAACTCACTTTCTTTCCCAGAGCCACCACTTCCTTCTCATCCATATGCCTACCTCACCTCCTTGCAAAACAGTTAGGAGGAAAACTATAAAGGCACTTTTGTAGACAGCTCTCTGAGCACTAAAGATGCTCTTCCATGATGTGGAAGAACACATAATTCCATTGCAGCAAGGACAAGGATGTGTCTGCTGTGTGTGCAGTAGCATGGTATACAGGCAGAGAGGTGGTAGGCAAGCAGCCAAGAATCATTTTCATACCTTCGTAAGCTATGCTGTGTGGCCTAAGGCATAGCCTTCCTGGGCTTTGCTGTGCTTCTATAGCTATAGAGAAACATGGGCATGGCTAGAGAGACACTGGGCCACTTTTCCATCTGCTTCCATACAGGTCCTTTAAATAGGACTTCCTCTTTCTGTTGAAATAATTTCAAGTCTATTCCAAGATAAATTGTAAAACCATGGAACAAACACAACCAGACACTAATTATAAATTATCGGGCATGCTTGCTGTCTGGCCTCTACTAGTTCCTTCAAGATGGTTGGAAGAATCATCCTCAATTCATGCTCAGGAAATGATGGGGCCTGGCACACATGTGTATGGTTAGTACTGCCTGTCATTATTGTTGCTAGTAGAGACTGTCATCATTTGGAGAGAGGTTCTTTTAGATCCAAATGTAACCATAGTTCTTGGGAAACTGGGCTGCTGCTGCTGCTCACCCCAGGTCTTGGTCCCATTGCTTCTGCTCTGGACTCGGGAGGAAGACAGTGGTGGGAACTCCTGTTGCGACACATGGTATTTCTCTTCTGCCTGCTGTCTTAGAGCCCCTGAGAACTGTGGTGCCCACTCTCTGCCAAGATAAGACACTCGTCATGGTGAGCTCGTCAAGACCTTCCCCCCTGGATGGCAGACACAGTCACATCTGAAACGTTTGCTGGTTGCATCCTCTCCTTTCTCCAGAGACTTCATCCTCCCAAAGTAATCAATGTGTTCTCAGCCAACAGAACCCCAAGGGGAATGTTTGCCATTTTCTTCACTAAGTGTTATTTTTTCCTTATTGGGGCCTGATTTCGTGCAATTCTTGGAGAGCACCAGGAGGAAGAGGGTGAGGAAACTGGCCCCAAGGGTCTGTGATTAAGCATGCACACACTTCCGTCTTGTCTCTTCTCTTCCTCATGGCAGCCTGGGCGGGTTGGGCCCCTTAGTAAGTTCTATCCGGATGGGACGAGCGGTGTCTTTGGTAATGCATTTCAGATGATCTGCGCAGAAGATTGAGCATCCTCCCTTCAGTATAGTCACAGCAGTGTGGCTTCCCCAAGAGTATCATCACACTGGGTCAGCACCGTTGGCTGTTACAAGGAGACAATACTGGCTTGTTTAATGGTTTAGATTGCCTTCAAAATAAAATGCCAGTCCAGTCAAACGTGTTGTTATGAAGGGCTTCTGCCTTGGGAAATAGCATGTGATGGGAGGTTAACAAAGAGAAGCCAAGAAAAGGGAAAAGCAGTGGGAGTGTTTCAAAACATTCCAGGCCATTCTAACCCCTCCCCAAAGGGAAATCATAGAGTATTCCAGAATGTTTCAGGCCATTTTGATCCCCCTTCCTCATATACTCCAAGAGGAGCCCTGTGTGGGTTTCCATAAACCAGTCTTACATGGTAATACTTATACTTTACTATGAAAGTAAAGATGATTTTATTGATTTGACTTAATTAGAGATTTTTTAAAAAACGTATTTGGTACAGGGTCTCACTGCACAGCTCAGACTTGTAGTGATCCTCCTGTTTTCAGCCTCCCCAGTTCTGAGATTATAGGTGTGTTCCACCATACCATGTTTCAGGGGCCGGCTTAGCACACCCAGAGGCAGGGCTAGGTGCCAGGGTTTAGTCCCTGTGCTTGCCTAAACCAGCATTTAGTCCCCTGAGCTATCTCCCTGATCCTTGATTATAGATTTTAAAGTAGCAACTCTCACAGATATAAAATGAGAATTATTTACCTGAGTATTTGTGATACAGAAGCATGGTAGTAAAAATTATGCTTTAGTTGTTTTAACTTTCCTAGAGCTCTATACAGTTTTCCTATTTAACATTCCCATAAACTCTATGGGAAGTAGGTAAAACAGACATTATCTAAGCTTTAACCTCATATATATATATATGCTGACCAGCACTGAGTTAAGCAAATTCTACTTTACTGTGATTCCAATGTCCAAAGATTTGTCCATTTAATTGATGTTTATATTTGAATTAGAATAGTCTGAATATTTGGTCAAAATATTATAAGTGAGTTATAATATAGTTTTATTAAAGTCAGTAGTCAATTTCAGAAGCTTAGACAGAACTACATTTTTATATTTGTTTGTTTTACAAGATTAGGCATTTTTGTATAGTGTTGTATGACACAGAAATTGGGATAAAGATTAATTAATTCACTAATTTAGCTAATGAGTACACAATGAGCAAAAGACTTAAATACTGGGAATTCAAAGATGCACAGGCAATTTATATTAATTTGTATATTAGTATTTACTCATGTGGCTTTGTTGATGACAAAAACTTAACTTGAAGTGTTCCATGCACAAAGGGAAACTGATTATGAAGATCCTAGCACCTCATTGATTCTAAGAATATAGGAAGTCTCTATGGAAACCCAGGAGTGAAGTGTGACTTCTATTATCACTAGAACCAGGAATTAAGGGCTTAGGACCTTCCGCCTCAGCCCCAGACCCCTTGGCTCATTCATTTCATGTTTCTCTTCCTATAAACCAGAAAGATAGAGTTTATTTCCTTGGTTCCAAGTCCCCAGAAAGGCTACTTCCTGGCTTTATCTGGACCAGGAGCTCACCTCTAGCCCACAGGACTCTCGCCGTTGGATCAGCCCTTCCACTTCAGCCAGGGCACTCACTCACTCCATCAGCAGGGCAAAGCATGGGATTGCATAGACAGCTATGATGAGTCCTGTAATGACCACATGGTGGAAGGTGGAGAAGTGGGTCAGAGGATAGAAGCCTCCGAAATGCTGGGCAGGCCCCACAACCATGAAGCTCCCACTCTAGTGACCTCTGAACAGATCACAGCACTTCATTTTGACATGAGCTCAATCACAGAATATATTACATCACATTATATGGCATTGCTCAAAGACAGATCTTAGAAGGAAAAATTTCTCTGCCTATGGAGAAGTATCAGGGAGGTTAATTAGAGAAAGTGAAGTTCAAACTGAGTCTTAAAATGTGCAGATATGATCAACAGCAAGGAAAAGGCATTCCAGACAGAGGGAACAGCACGTTTGGAGGCTCAGAGGCACAGAGCCCCTCATAGGGGCATGAAAAGATGAGGCTAAGATAGAATAGTGGCCTGTAGCCCCTTGTACCAGTAACCCATCTGTCTTCCATGTCCTCTGAGGAGTGACTAAGATGGAAACATATTAATTACATGCAACCTACTATGCCAGTGTGCCAGGTGTTGTTCAAGGTTTGGCAGATACTCCAGAAAGCAAAGGTAACAAGGTCCCTAAGCAATACTTGAGGGCAACAATAAGTTAACTAAAATTCTAGTTGAGTGTTGAAAAGGAAAAATAGGGCATCACACTTGGCAGTGTTCTTTTCATGCAATGGTCAGAAAGGGCTTGTTTAAGGAGGTGACATTTGAACTAAGGCCTGGGGAAAGAGGATGAGCATTCATAGGAGAGGTGAAAATGAACTTTCAGAGAGGAGGCAGACAAAGCTCAGGAAACAGACATGGTGGCAGAGCTGGGGACAAGAAAGCAGAGCCCCAAGGCACAGGGACAAAGGGCACCCATAGAAGAGAGGCTTAGAAGAGCCCTAAGTGCATCTTAGCGCAAGATGAAGGGTCACTCAAAGAGTAATGGGGAACCTTGAGTTATTGAAACAGACAATGACCTTTATTTAATTTCCACTGTGAAATAAGCACCCTACTACAGTAAATGGTATCTGTGTCCAACTCATCCCTCTTGTTGAAAACCTGATTTCTCTGTTTTTTCCTCTCCTTTCCCATGAATAGTCTAAGGAACTTACTCTTCATAGTACAACCTGAGCATCTCAATTTCTTTGACCCCTTAACTAAGCTACTATCTTGTCTAGACTTTGCAAAGCTGCCTAAGGTACTGTAAATTTGAGAACTTAGCAGACTTTCAAGGGGTGAGGTCAGTTGTACACTCAAGACTATAAATCTCAGGTCAAGGATTATGCAATACTTAAAACCTGTAACAAAGCAAGAATATCCTTATCACACATGTTTTTTTTTTTTTTTTCTGTCCTCCTGGTGCATTTCAGTGTGATGAAATGGTCAAAGGAATTGGAGCAAGAACCTGGAGCTTATGTGCTTTTTTAAAAGAAATGTACCTTTGGATAAGTCCTAATTTCTCTGAGCCACTGCTTTCTCCTCCATGAATGGAGAGGCCTAACATTCATCTTTCCTAGGATTGTTCTTAGGGCTATCATGGGCTCCAAATATGATGACAGATGCAAAAAATGTTTTATAAGTTATATCTCTTCCTGAGTGATCAACTCCATATAATTATATTTCATTCAGTTTCCCTCTGTACATGAGCTCTCCAGTTTCTATACCATAAGACAATGCTACGAAACACATTTTATTACAGGGAACTGGAGTCTCCAGCTTACAGAAGTCCTGAGTTCTTGGACCTTGGGCTGGGATGGTCCAAACTGGTGTTGTCCCATAGATCTTTCCGCTAAAATGAAAAGATCCCATATCTGTGCTGCTGCATTGGCTACTGAACACATGAAATGTGGCTAACGCAGCTAAGGCTTGTACTTTTAATTAATTTAAATGTAAATCATCACATACAGCTATAGGTTACTGGAATGAATAGCAAGGGCCCCAAAGCTCTACTTTCTCAAAGCCTTTATGTATAAAGCAAAGACGCACTCAGGTCTTTTCTAGTACAACTGTGCCTCTCCACACACAATTCAGAAACATAAGCCAAATAGATATAATCAAGATTGAATCTTGAGCCCCTCTTTTTTATTCTTGAGTTGAATATAATTCTAGGCAGTTTTTAAAGTCCCTAGATTTTTTTGTGTGCGTATCAGAAGAAGAAAGGCTTCAAAACAATGACAACATTCTCAAGTAAAAAGCAAGCCTGGAAGATAAACTACTTCAGAAACACATTCTCCTGGGAGTTATATTTGGGCATTGAATAGACTACTTTTTCCAAAGCTAACTTTCTCTCTCTCCCCCCATTAAGAAAAATAGCTAGGGAAAAAAAAGTGCTTGGTGCTGAACAAATAAATAAAGGCAGGCCAGCCATGAGGCTGTGTTAACCATTCTGACAGTTTTGAGACCACAGGGGCTTCCACGACGGAGCTGGCACTCATTTTATCTCTTTGAATAAGGATTATGTTCTTACGATGGGATATTTGGAACATACAACTAAATATAAAGAGAAATAGAAAAAGGTGATGCAATGGAATTGCTCAGGGTAAGGGATTCGAGAGCCAGGCAGAAAATAAACCCAAGACAATTGAAAGAGAGAAATGGTGAGATGTGAGAAAAGCCTTAGGAATGGGAGGAGGGAAGGAGCTGAACTGAGAAGGAGAGAGAACAGATTGGGGTAGGCGGGGTGAGGAGCAGAGGAGAAATTCCAGATCCATTTGTGAAACACACCAGGAGCTAAGCCTGTTTCTGTGTGTGGAAAAAATCTTACAGAACAAAACTCAGAAAGACCAGAACAAAATTACTCTGGAAGGAAAGATAGAGACAAGGTAGTATGGACAAGGAGGGACAGCTGTAACCTTATTTAATTAAGAAATTATTAATGGAACAGGCTGGCAGCCAAAACGAGCCCTCACTGATGAGATTGCTGCTAAAATTCCACATAATAGCAGTGGAAGGCTGAAAAGTTATTGAGAGTAAAATAGTAAGAGTGCTAATTTAATTGATAATAACAATATACTTAGAACAATGCTTTGAAATTCAAAAATCACACATTAAATAAATGTAAATGACTCATTCAGTTAGGATTGTTTAAATAATGTGATGTAATTAAATACAAAAATATCCTATGAATAGGATATTTAAGCACTCTGTCCTGTGCTCTGCAATTGTCTCTAAAGCATTCAGTGTTCAGTTGTGGGTGGAGTTGATACTGCTCTAATGGCTACACCTTTACCGAATGGATGCAGTTGCCAGAACAAAAGATCCAGCAGCTGTCTACAATGAAGAAATGGAGGGCCAAAAGCTGCAGACCTGTGACATCACTGCTTCTGGGTAGAGGCAGGAAGAGCAACATTACACTCACCTGTGTCATTGTATTTGCAGTCAGTATATACAGTGCCACCGAGGTAGGAAGAGGCAGACCATGTATCTAAAAAGTCTTTATTTTTCTTGAAAATATGAGTGTTGTAGATTATTTTTTAAAAATACAGAGAAAGAGACTGGGTGTGGTGGTATACCCTTGTAATCCCAATGCTTGGGAGGTTGAGAACAGGAGAATCACTACGAATCCAATCTGTGTAGTGAAACCCTGTAGACCCTGAACTAAATACATTTTTTAAAAAAGGGAAAATAATACAGAGAATGTAAAAGATCTTCTAACCCTGCCCAAGGAGGATCACGATCATTGACTTGATAGCTGTTGTTAGTAATGAATGTGTGTGTTAATGTAAGTAGACTCATCTGCAGACTGTTCTGCGGGAGTCTTTTCAAACTTAATGTGTGGCGGCTGCATTTCCACTTTAATATGCTATACTTCAGTGGATCAAAAATGCCTATAATTGTAAGATTACATGCCCACAAGTAGGAAAAATTGCTACTGATTATAATTGGCAGACTCCTTTCGTTATAAGACACTAAGTTAATTAATTTCAGGCACATTACAATGATAAAAAAGCATCTTATATGTGATAAAGTGTAGTTCCTGTGTTGGTGAATATTTCTGTTGTTTCTGGTATTTTTATGGAGTTCTTAACATAGATCTTTGCACACTTCCACCTACTTCAACTAAATTCCTAGAGTAAAAATGATGTATTGCACATGTTAATTAGCTTGGGTAAGCCGTGTTTCCACAAAGCATGCACATTTCAAAACAACATGTTATGCATGATAAATATATGCAACTATTACTTGTTAATCTAAAGAATAAATTAAAATTTTAAAGGATTGATGGAGTAAAAAGATTGATCTTGTTTACAGCAAATGATACTGATTTACACTGTCATCAGTTGTTTTCAGAGTGGTCCTACTCAGCAATTGGAATGTTATCTATTTAAACCTAACTAGACCTCCATCAAGAAAAAGTTAAAGCGTATTCCTCCTTTACCATTCACTGATGTCCTTGTCCTTTGCTCTGGTATTTCCAGTATTCAAGAAACTTTAGGAATTTGAACTGGTAATGCCCACAGATGATTTTCTGATAATGGCTGCAGCTCCACTCTATCAGTTTGCAGAACCGTCTAACAACAGGAATGTATTCAGTGAATTCTTTCTTCTAATTAAGGAAAAGGAATGAACATAATGAAGGTGGGGATATGGCTTAATAGCATTGTAACTGGAAAATAGATTCGGGCTACCACCCCTAACCTATCTTTCTTTCTTTCTTTCTTTCTTTCTTTCTTTCTTTCTTTCTTTCTTTCTTTCTTTCTTTCTTTCTTTCTTTCTTTCTTTCTTTCTTTCTCTTCCTTCCTTCTTTCCTTCCTTCCTACTTTCCTTCCTCCTTTCTCTTCTTCTTCTTCTTCTTCTTCTTCTTCTTCTTCTTCTTCTTCTTCTTCTTCT
>PVKA01039925.1:0-19073 GCA_004027165.1 Ctenomys sociabilis
AGCACAGCTGTGCTGACAAACACCATGTACAGAGCTGCTTTCAGGTGACTGTAGGGATCAAGGACTTGGACCTCTGGAGCCCACAGAATGGGGCCCAAATCCAGCGCCCACAGGGCCAGGGCACCAGGGTGGCAGGAAGGATGGAGACACGTGACAGTGCCCATGTCTAGTATCGCGGCAGTGCAGTGGGCTAGATATTATTCTGCAAGGGGCATGGGGCCCGGTTCTCAGGGAGGCCTGTCCTGAGGTTTTGGGCTGGAAGCGGACTCGAATGTGCCTGTAAGCATCCTGCCTGCGAGGAGTGAGACCCTCCCAAGTCCACAGGGAGTCGCTCTGCCACCAGACACAGGTCTTCAGGCTTCTGCATTCCTGTTGTCAAAGCACCACTACTGAAGAGGATATAATGAAACAGTATCTTGAAGCTGAAGCAGGAAGATTGTGGATTCTAGGACAGCCTGGACTACATAGCATAGTCTCTCTCTCTCTCTCTCTCTCATACACACACACACACACACACATACACACACACACACACACACATCATGGGTATGAGCCTATGGGAGTGAAAATGACCAAAGTGTGCGTATGCAAATCTACCAAAATGAAGCCCATTACTCTGTACAATCAATATGCACCACACAAAAACATATGTATGGCAACAACATGAAAAGAGAATAGAGAGGAGCAGGGTGGCCAGGTTCTGTGGTGCGCCACTGTAGTCCCAGCACTCAGAAGGCCGAGGCAGTAGGATCCCTATGAGTTCGAGGTCAGCCTGGCCTGCACAGTGAGCCAAGGGCAGCTTGAGCTGCATAGGGAGACCCTGTCTCAAAAAAAGGGGTGGGTAAAAATTTCTAGGAACACATAACGTGCTTCTGAGTCCAAATTAGTGAGTTTGTCCCAGCAAAGACATTTGCTGAGTTGGAGTGGGGGAGGACATTACTTCACATTAAGATAAAAATTTTAAGCCAGACAAGTTTTACCCTGCTGTGCAGTTTGCTGGGGGAGTCATCCAAGGCTTGGCCTTTGTGTTCCCCACACAGAATGGGTTTGTGCCCACAGCTTGCACTTTTCTGAGGAGCAGAAAAAAGCTCTAGCTCCTTGTAAACTGTGGTGGCCTTCTTGAGGTGTAGCCTTGGGCAAGCTCGACCTGGCACTGTCTCTGCTACCAGTGACAACAGCTAATGCATGTGAAGGGTAGGAGAGGGGGTTCTCTCCTTGGAGTCTCTGCCCTTTGAGAAACTTTTTTTCTTAGGTGAGAGACAGTCCAACGACCAGAACAGGAACAAAAAGAGTGCCCTGATGGTCACCATGACACAGCAGACATGCTGCAGACAGCCTCCCTCAGGGAGTTCTCCTGAACTGGGGAGAAACACTAATTGGGTACCAGCAGAAATATCCCCCAGTGCCGGGTGTGCTGAGCACACTGGCTGCAGAAATAGGAGGGGCCTAGGGTGCAGCCCAGTGGTAGAGCGCTTGCCTGCCAAGCCTGAGGCAGAAGAAAGAAGAGGAAGAGGAACAGACGATGAGAGGTGCAGAGAGGGAGGCAGGGGCCGGGGAGACCTCAACCCCACTGGAGCCAGAGCCCTGCAGGCCTCTTCCTCCACTGCCCCTCCTGAGGCACAGAGGTGCTGTGCTGAGTTTTCCCTTGTGCACAGCAGAACAGCGGGCATTTTCACCAGCTATCACAGGGCTCCCAGGAATGCACAAAGGTAACCAGGAATATTTACAGACTCTAATTCCCCTAGGACATCCCCTAGGATGTCCAAGCTAGCACCAGGCACCAGGCCTCCCAGTTTTCTGGCCCTGGGCCACCCTCCTCTTTGTGGCCTGATGCTGTCTCTTAAAAGGACAAAGGAGAGTTTTGGTTTTTGCTGCATTTGAATTGATTTGGTTGCTGTCTTATTTATTTTTTTAATAAGAAATTTTCCATGAAAATGTGAGTTTCTGGATTCTCTAGAGACATGGCACTTCAGCAGCCTGATTCCCACATTGGAAAAGCTGGCTGGTGCTGGGAACTCTGGGCCTCCCCTGCTGACCTCCCCTCCTGGCCCAGGAGCCCTGGGCTGTAACCCCACCCCTCCACCCCCTGCCCCCCGCCCTCTGTTGGGCAGTGGCTACCTGAAGTCACCAGGGCCTCTGGGCTACAGAACACCGCCCCTCCAGCAAGGCTGGAGGTGTGATTTATGAAGGATGCCCAGGAAACCGTGAGGAACGTGGTTACACAGTAACAGTGACCCTGGAGGAACGGGGCACCGGGGCACAACTCAGAGGGCAGAAAACGGCCCAAAACTCCAGACAGATTATTAGTACATGAGCCCTGGAAGCCTGGACAAAGGGGAGGAGTCATGGGAGGAGAGAGGATAAAACACCCTTCCTCTTTCTGCCAGGATTCTTGTCAAAAGAGGACGCCTCATCTCCTCAGTGGCCCGTGGCCCCTTGGAGGTGGCCCTAGCAGTCCCATGTCCACACCAAAAAGAGTGGCAGGAGGATCCACTATGACAACAGGGATGCACAGTCACTAGGAGGGTAAAGGGCTCATGGCAGTGTTGATGGTCACTGGAGCAGGACCATAAGGGGCCGGGCTTATGAAGAGAAGCTCGAGTCCCGGCGCGGTTGCATGCGCCTGTAATCCCAGCGCTAGGGAGGCAGAAATCACGAGGATCACTAAGAGCCCGAGCTGTGCACACACACACACACATGCACACACGCACACGCACGCACGCACAGGAGAAGCTCATGGGATGGGTGTGCTAGTCGGGACTCTTTGGTTGCAACAAGAAGCCATCGACTGAGTACACCTGAGAAAGAAAACTAGCTTCCGTAAATAAGTATTTTGGACACAGTACCACCTCAGGCACGGTTGGATCTAGGGTTTAGCAGGGTCATCAGACCTGGTCACTCTCCCTCTTCTCACTCTGCCTTCCTCTGTGTTGGCTTCCTGTCCCCTACGGGAGCCACCACCTTGGGGGCCACTCTCTAGGGGGCCACTACTGTCCCGAGGCTCTTATCCTGGTGACCCACACGTGAATCCCAGGTGACATCCCAGGATGAGCACTTATTGAACTGGTTTTGGAACATCCCCATCCCCATAGTAACCAACCAGCTCGACCTGGAGATGTGATGCTGTGATTGGCCACCAGCATAGCAAGCCCGCCCTTGGCACTGGGCACAGGGCTGGCCCCTCTCAGCCAATGAGTTTCCTGAGCAGAAAGGAACCTCACCAGGTCTTCAGACTCTGGAAGGTAGAACAGAGGGCTAGCTACACAGCTGAGAGTAGAGCCCACAGAGCTGTAGAGCTGTGTTGGGAGCACAGGGGACCTGAGCCTCTGGGATACCCAGTGGAACCCACCAAAGCTGGACCTTAGGGCCCAGGTGCTACTGTGAAGCACTGGTGCTGAGACAGTTACCATTCTGGTCACCTGGTGAGGGCTACCTGGGGCCTGCAGGAATCTACAGCTTGAAGAGCTCAGTGGCCGAAGCCAGGAAGGCCTGGAGGAGGTGAAGTGCAGGGGGTCGGGGTTGCAGCCCAGTAGGATGAGAGGGTCCATCCCAAAGCTGGGATGTCACTCTCAGCCTCAGGAGCAAAGGAACCCTTGCTCCCTGCCACGGAGGGCTTCAGCATGGGTGCATAGCCCTCAAAGGGGCAGGAGTCAAGAAAAACAGTCCTTAGAGATGTTGCAGAGGTGCTGAACCAGCCAAGCCAGGGCTAACCCCCACCCTGGAAGTCCCAGCAGATCCTACAACCCGCGTCCTCCTTCTCAAAGCCAGGGGAGCTGGGGCTTCTGCTCCCTGCAGCTGGACATAGCCGGCTGTGATCAGCAGACCTGGTGACCAGGACTCCCACCCCCTTTCCCATGGGTTCTCACTGGCCGTCACCACTGCAGGCTTGGCACGCTGAGGTGCAGTCACTGCTTGTTTCCTGTGCAAGCAATTGGTTTTACGTACCCCTCCCGGGCCACAGAGGGAAAAATGTTTTCCTAAGTAACTTCCTTACCCTCATTTAAATACATTGAGCTCTAAAATGGCCAAAGACTGACATTTCTCTTTTTACACCGTCAAAAACGCAAGCTCCCCAGTCCATCATAGGGGGTAATTAAATTCATTCAGCAACAGCCGTTTGATAGCTGTGTGTGCAGCCGTAGAATTGGAGAGGGCAAACAAAGCTCAGAGACACGGGAGGCACTTTGTGTATGTGACCAAGTGGAGGAGAAAAACGAACAGGGTTATTCTTCTGAGAGTAGGGCGTACACACAGACTGGAAGAAAAGACAATGGTGTGAATGTGTAAAAACGGAACCCATGTGCCCCTGGGCGGTGGCATTCGGAGTGATAGTTTCACCTGTGTGTTTCCGTGGTTTTCAGATTTTCTGCAGTGAATATACACTGTGAGTATAACCCAGAAACAATAGTGAGGACCAACCTAAAGCACCCGGCACCCCGCCAAGGCTCGCTGGAACGGCCATCTCTGATGGTTTCTAAGCGCAGATTCCCCGCACCCACGCAGGCAGAAGCAGGGTCCGGTTTGAATGCCTGATAAGGGAGCTCTAGAGTGCGTAGAAGGAAGGATCAAAGGCACTGTACTCCGGACCCAGCGCTGCCAAACTGTCTCCTTCCCTCTTCATCAAATCCACTCCAGGACAGCTCTGGAGTTTTGAAGCAGCATCCAGCCCCCAAAGTGGCCAGATGTCGAAGCTGACCAGCAACGGCTGGTTTCTTGGGCACCCCTCGCAGTCAGGGAGTTTGGCACGTGGGAGGTTAATTCTCTTATCAAAACTGTACAAAATCCTAATTTTGCAGAGTGGCAATTTGGGGGGAAAAAAAACAGCAATGGGAAAATGTTGGTTATGCAGCACTAGGCATTCGGTTCTCAGGGGATCAATTATAAAAACACTCATTCAGCTATTTCTATTCAAATGAACACCTGAAGAGGAGGCCTCAATGGTTTTAAAAGTGTGTGGATATTACTGGATAAATGTTAGTCCAATAAAAGAGATCATCATCCGCTATTTGTGTACATTTAAGTTGACACTAAAAAGATCTTTGTGGAGCTCTGTGCGCTGTTTCCCTTGCTGCGCGCAGCTTTTTATCTCCTATTCCCTTAACACTTTAGCAGCTGAAGGGAGCAGACCCAGGGTGGCCGGACTCTGTTTCCTTCCTCTTCTTCCTCCCCCAAGACTGATCGGACGTGGCGGCTGAGAAGTCATCGGCGCCGAAAGTGGGCAGCCGCGCTCCCGGCGCTCATGAATATGTGATGTCCTGCTTGGAGGCACAGTCACGATCTCCTAATAAGAATGCAGGACTCTGTGTTTGAAAACACACGTGTGCATTTGCCCTGCGGTCACAGTTCACGGACCATTCTTATTCAAAAATTTATTTTTCTATTTTTTTTTTTAGGTCTGAAAAAACTCTAAGCTCTCGCTTTACACACACACACACACACACACACACACACACACACACACACCCCTACCATTCTCTTTTCTTTCAAACAGAAATGAAGAGAGGAGAGCCCAGAGCCCACGCACCCCTGTCCCGCACAGCCCCCAGACCTGGCTGCAGCTCATTACTTCTACATGGAGACGCCATCAAAATCTGTGCCAGCCAGCCAGTGATATTTTTGTTCTTGTCCAGTAGTTATCTTGGGCCAGAATGAAACGTGGAATTAAAAAGAAGGGAAGGGTATGTTGAGGCACAAGAGCGGGGTCTTGGGAAATCAAAGCGACGTCGGGGTGAGTGTGAGTTGGGGCTGTTCCCGGAGCGCCAATACTGTTGTGCCAGTCGTTACCTGGCTGGCCGGCAGCAGGATACAGTGTGCCAGGAGCTGCAAGAAGCCAGTCATCTTTTTAAAGCAGCTTGTACAAGGGGACTCCTGTCATCTGCGGCTCCTGACCGTGTTGGCCCCTGTGTATTTATTTGGGCTTCTCACCACCCTGTGCAGCTTCCCCTGGCCTGGCCCAGCCTGCAGGGGGTCCCCTCCCTTGGGCCTGGAGAACCCCACCCCTGGTGTGGCTAACCCCTCTTCCCCATCATGCACACTGATGTCTCAGGCCCGCTTTTCTGGGCAGCCTAGGCAATTTCTCAGTCCCCCACCGGGTGCCCTACTGCCCAGGAGGTTAGAAAGTTTAAATGCTGAGCACACCATTGCCGGCACTCTGAGCAGGCCTCTTAATTGCAGGCGTGCGGAGAGCCATTTGTTCATCTGTGAAACGGTGCTTGCTCTGAAACCAGGCTGCAGCGCCTGATATGTACTTGTGTAGGAGCTGGCCCCATCGCAGGCGATGGAGGGAGAGCCAGAGGGAGTGGGGTGCACCTCAGGTTCCAGGCTCCCCTGCTGGCAGATGCCTCTGTAGGTCGCAGGCTGGGCGCCAGGCCCCCATTGCAGGGCTCACAGTGACACCTGCAGTTTAGCAAGCCACATGTCACGCTGCAGGCCAGTCATCTCGAGGGGATAGAGGGGGCCACCCAGCCCACTTCTCGCATATCTGGAGCTGAATGGCCGGGCTCATCGCTGGTGCTCCATGATGTGGAGAGGAGACCCAGCTCTCCTCCCCTGCCTTAAGAGCCCCCAGTGGAAAGGGGAGGACACACTTGCTGCTCTGCAGAGTCAGGGACCTGGTTTCCAGCCCCTACCTTCCCAAACCAGAGACCTGTGCCTGTGCTCACCCCTGCCCAGCCACCAGGCTGGGAAGCTGCAGCCTAGAAAGGCCCGCTGGCCTTGCCACGGCGGCAGCAGCAGCCGAACAACAGTCTCCTGAGACCCTGCTCTGTGTGGAGCTTTGTCACCACCACTCTGCTCCTTGCTGCCTCATCCGATGTCCTCCCTGTGCACACCGGGGACTGCGGGGAG
Source organism: Ctenomys sociabilis (assembly GCA_004027165.1). Classification (NCBI taxonomy): domain Eukaryota; kingdom Metazoa; phylum Chordata; class Mammalia; order Rodentia; family Ctenomyidae; genus Ctenomys; species Ctenomys sociabilis. Next base: position 6,847 of record PVKA01039925.1, read on the forward strand.
TGGCGTGGGCAAGGCCACCCAGGAGATGATACCTAAGGCTGCCGGGCCCCTGCTCATAAAGCAGTGCTCAGGACTGTTGTTGGTCCCTCAGTTCGAGTCCTGGTCACCTGCCCTTCCCAACAGGCCATGCAGGCTCACTGCGTGCACAGCTTCTCCATGTGACATGCCCCTCCATGGACCCGAAGGCTTGTGTGCACACAGCATGTGGGCTGGAACATCGAAGTGGAGGCAGCCAATCCCCAGTCAGAGCTGGGCTTCCACCACCCAGCTCCAGTCCCTACTGTACACTCTCTTGCAAAAGTCTTAGAGCCAGCGCATGGAAGATGGGAATGAAAATGAACTGATGCAAAGATTTCTTTATAACTTTTCTCAATATTCTGCTGATTGCTATCTCAGTAGCAGATGTGATATGCTTAATGATGCATAGACAAGCAGCAGCCCCTAATCCCTAAATGAACTTATCTCTAAATATATACAGGGGACGCTATATAAACTCAGTTCAGACCTCTGCTCTGTCAGCTCTTGAGATGGAGGAAGAGAGGAGAGTGCGGGCGCCTAAAAGACCCCACAGGGGCAGGTAGAGGGCAGGGAGAAGGTGGGCAAGTTCTTGGGGCAGCTGGAAAGGGACACAAAGCCCACATGCATCTGCATTTCTGCTGGGGGATCTGAGAGCTTCTTCCCCTGAGGTGACAATAGCTTAGCAGTTTGCATTAAAGGGACCCTAAGATCATCTAAAACTGGTTTTTCTTCCTAACCTCAGCTTCTGTGAAATATAGCTATGGCAAGACTCAGCAAGCTTTTACTTGGAGTTCTTGATTCGGGAACACAGAAGCTCACTGGCCCTGGACCTCCTTCCCTCAACCTCTGCTATGTGCTGGGTCAAGGCCCAGGGAGGCCCAGGGTCCAACCCATGGGGACAGATGTGAGCTCCCTGTGCAGGGAAGTGACAAAGGCAGCTGCACTGGGCACACAACAGGAATGCAGAGGGGATGCTGGATTGTCCTCTGCACCCCACCCCACCCAGGGGTGCCTGAAAAGGCCAAGTACAGAGGCTCAGGGGCTGGCGAATGCAGGGCTGGCTGAGAAGCTGGAAGGTAAGTCAGGCTGCGGGAGGGAAGGAGGCCTGGGATGGACGGGGCTGAGCCTCCTGGAGGAAGGGAAGGACGCTCCCTCTACGAGGCCCTGCTGCCAGGAGGGTAGGCTTGGGCTCAAGTCTCATATCCAAGAGATTCCAAGAGGCCAATCCAGGGCCTGGACAGACCCAGATGGCCTACTTGTCTTGAAGGGAACTCAAAGAAGCACAATCTCTGTCCTCCAGAGCCAAAGTAGAGCTTATGCACATGCAGTTCAGCCCACCCGGAAAGCTCTTCAGTTAGCTGCCTGGAGAAGCCGTGGCCGGACTGGGGGAATCTATATTGCACCTCATGTTGCACCCAGCTAGACTCAGACTGGCACCAGTGCTAATATGCAAACGAGGCTGTATCTCTATTCATCAGGACTGTGGGAAGCCAGGAGGGGCCTGGACTTTTCCCTTCTAGAACCAGCAAACAAAGACAGGTGGGTGTGGCATCTGGGAGGTGTCTTGCCCGCAGGATGGAGCTGAGTAGGAGAGAGGCCCCTGGACAGAGAGAGATGCTGTGTCCTTGTTACATCACAGTGGAAGGGGGTGTTCTCAAGAGCAGACTCAGAAGCCGAAGGGGCTGGAGCCCAAAGTTCTTTCAGGAAGCCACCCTGAAGGCCTAATTTTACTGATGTAAAAAATGGAGACCCAGAGGAAAATAACTTGCAGAGAGCTCACCCCAGTCGTAGGGTTTGTTACTGTTGTTGATGATGTTGATGATATGTAGACATAGTTATGTTTAATTTTTGCTCACATGGGTAGAGAACCATACAGGAAGTCCTTAGGTGTGGTATGCCCCACTCCTCACGCCACACAATGTGGAAAACACATGAATGATGAGGTTGGAGGCATGGTCCTCACCTTGGAGAACCACATTTACCACCTGAGCACACAGCAGACAACACAAAGCAATGTGCAAAAAGAAACCAAAGGCTGCGGCATCGAGGAGGAAGGCTGGGATGAATGCGGCCCACAGGCCGGCGGGCCAGGGAGGCTGACCAGGTCAGGCTTCTCTCAGAGGCACGGGAAATCCCAGCGCTGCTGCGTGCAAGAGTGCAGGCCACGTCGCGGGCCATGTCCTAGCCCTACTGCAACCCGCTCCTTCTGTTCCAGCTCCATTCCCTACATCCCCTTGCTTAATTCTTACTGGGAAAAATGTGGCAGAGAAACCTCTCTAGGTTGTACAGATGGGTGAGGTTTCTCAGGAAGGATGCTGTCCCAGGGTGCCCAGCACTGCAGCTCTTACAGAGGGAAGCAGTAAAGTGGCTTCCTGGGATGTGTGGTCCTAGGCTGCACCCCAGAGAACCATGCAGAGAAAGCCAACAGCCACTCTTCTTCGGCCACCTTTGAGTTAGCAGATGGATCAGCAAAACAGCTGTCCATTCTAAGCATGTGCAGCCTGCAAGCTAGAACCCTCTGGTTGGAGCTAGATTCCTACTCTATAAAACACAGGTAACAAAGCCCGTTTGTTTTTTGAGGTGTGAAAGGGAGTGGCTATGTGACCTTTAGCATCAAACTGGGTGTACATGAAGCTTGAGGCCCAAAGGATCATCCCCCGCAAGCTGGCAAAACAGATTTGCAAGCTCAGTGCCACGGAGCCCCTGGCCATGCATCTAAGGAGGACAGGTGCATGGCTATGGGCCACTATGGGATGCTTCTTCCTGGCCCCAGGGACAGACTCCCTGCCAGCCAGACTTCCAGATAAATACTAGCCGCTTGTGGCATGGCTCAGTTGTCTTCCCTTCACCCTCTCAAATACCAGCTCTGCTTTCAATGACCACAGGAATGACTCTGCAGTCAGTCTGCACGGCTCGGAAGGACAAACTGATAGGACAGGCTGGGGTAGTAGCCAAGAGGCCCAGGCAAGGGCTGGGGAAGCCAACCTGGAGGGTGGGAGCCCAGCACTGGGCTTCCCAGGAGAGGCCCCCAAGGGCTCTTGCTAAGAAGCTGGCCAGCCTTCTCCATGCAGATGCTGGGATCCAGAGATCTACCTGGGGACCTTGGTGAGGTACAGTCCTCAGAAGCCCTGGTGCAGGCCTGGTGTTACCCACTTAGCAGGCAGGGGCTTTGTCCTCGAACGCCAGACCACAGGAGGCTAGAGCCAGGAGAAAGCCAGAGCGCACTCAGTTGCGAGATGACAGAGATCAAGAAGGCCTGAGGCTGGCCTCCAACAACACGGTGGTCACCGGTTATGCCTTCTTGTTCTGCGCCAAACTCTTGCCCACTGTCAAAGCCAGATCCTGTAAACAGGCACTCTGCCCCTATGCAAGTGTGGCACTGTGTTCCTCAGAGCAGTCTAGTGACACTCCTCAGCCATCCTTCCGACCTGGGATTCTAAGATCGCTGTGCACAGCCAGGGGTATCACCACAACCGAGTGTCCACAGACTCGCCAGTGTCTCCAAGTGGGAGAGCCAGGCTTTGGAACCTCACGGGCTCTGTGACCACTAAGCCCAGAGCTTCTCAGGGGCCCGCTTGTTAAATCACCACAGGAAGCAAACTGACTTTGGGAGCGGCCAGATTTTCTGACCATCTCTGCTGTTTGTGGCAGGTGCAGGGCTCTGGCCGGCGCCGACAGCCTGTGCCCCTCTCTCCCTCCAAAGCCTTGGGTCACGCCCCGGGGGCTCTGAATCTCATGGGGACACAGCCAGGACATTCTTGGGCTATTCGCTTCTCCTGTACAACAGCTATGACAGCAACTAGGGAGAATGGTCAAGATAAAACTACTCGTTGTAGTACGACCTCAACAGTAGCGTTCTTACAACTGTATAAAAGAGACCAGAGAGGTTTAAAAAACCTTAGGTTGGATTATGGATTTTTATTTCCTTTACACTTTTCATCATAATTAGTATGTATACCACTATAATCAGAAAAAAATATTAAAACTCATTTCAAATGACATAGTCACACAATGCACATTTTAAAGTTATTTACCACTTCTCTGGCATTTTATGGGCAACATAAGAGGTGAAGCCCTCATGAAAAAAAACATTTGTGGACATCAATTTTCAGTTCTACCATTTTGGGTTTTTTTTTTTAGCATGAAGTGAGGTTTTCATCCTCAAGGCATTTCTGTCTTTTTTGTTTTTAATGAAAACATCAAACGTAGTCCTTCACATATATTCTCACATGATGGCACCCTCAGGGCAGAGCAGCCTCTAAGGTATAGCTCTTGGTATTTCTATTTGCCTTACTCTTGAGCAGTTTAAAATATTTAGTATTTTATTGGGACTCCTGTTTTCATGGGGTTAAATACACTGATACAAAACTTTAAATAAAAAAAGCAAAATTTAAAAAAAAAACTTCAAGAGAAATCATCCAAACCAATGCATAAAATTGTATTTTAAAGATCCACATTTTACAATCAATTGCTAAGTGAATTAGGTGTGAGGAGGGCAGCTCGCCCCAAACCATCCAGGATCCAAACCCAGCAATAACCAGCAATCCTCGGGGCTCCCTTAGGCCCATCTACACAGCTACCCGTCATCAGCCTTTGCAAATCTTCCCTGCTCCCCACCTCTGGCACGTGGCCCTCGGGTCTTCCAAACAGCGAGAAGTACAGGTAGACTCCATTCCCCTGGCCTTCCATGACGATAGCCACAAAGACAAAACAGAGAGGCAACATCCATGGAAAAACTTAAGGTCATGTTTCAGGGTTAACTGTTATTAGAGTAACACAGAAGCAAGTTAAATACCTGACTTACTGGGGGACCCTGAACAAGTAAGTACCCTACCCTAGACCTAGAACATCATCTGTAGGTGGCAGTGCCCTCTGCTGTGCCGGGAGACGCACTGCCCAGCATGCACAAGGCAGACCCCATAAAGAGCGCTGCGCTGCGGGATGCTGCCACCCGACCCTGGGCCAAGGCTGGCAGACACGTGCATCTCCTCAGAGGCACATGCCATGCTTGTCTTGGTTGGAAGGCCCAGGAAGCCCTCTGATGCAGAGGTCAGTACACTCCCACCCCACTTAATTAAGGAAAAGAAAGTAGTGCAGGGCTTTGCTCGACTTTTTCTCCCGAATCCAATCCTGTCTGAATTTAGGTGGAAAGGCAGCTCTGAGAATTAGCAGGGGTGGTTTGCCAAATGCAAATCAGGTTTATCCTAAAACTTTATAATACATTTTAGACAGGGACTACAGGATTTCATTACACAGATCAGCCTTATAATGATCCTGTTTTCAGCCTCCCAAGTGCTGGGATCACACACACACACACACACACACACACCAGTCTCAAATGCCCCAGGGACAGGGCCGGCACACTGGGGACTGAACCTACCCTAGGACTTTAAAAAATGGTGATTCTCTAAATATATCCTACCTCCAAGGACTTGCTATTCAGTGTCCCAACAAGAGATACCTGTAGAGTAAGCCCTGTAGTACTCAGAAACTGCAAGGAAAGTGTGAAGTTTGCCCATGGTTACCAGCCTTAGTGGGCAGGATGGGATTAGTGTTCCTTGAAAGCCAGCACTACTTCCTCCGATCACTGGACTAGGTGTTCTTAGCACTAATCAAATGCAGTGGTGTCGCAGCTTACGAACTTAGCTTTACAATTTGGGAGAAGATGGCCATGCTTATGGGAGGAAGACAACCATGGTCATGGTGTCACCTGATATAGTTTACAAATAGTTTTGCTGAACACTTGTTTCTGAATAGGTGTTTCTGGCCTAAGGTACTACTGTATCATACAGCCTGGTGGTGGCTTCAGAAGAATATATTCAAGACTGAAAACACAGCCAGGCACGGTGGCCCATGCTTGTTGTCCCTCAGGAGGCTGAGGCAGGAGGACCCTTGAGAGTCTGAGACCAGCCTGGGCTACAAAATGAGCTCAAAGCCAGGCGCAACTGCACAGGGAGACCCTGTCTCAAAAAGATGGGGGGTGGCGGGAGAACTCATAAAAAGATTGAGATTTAGCAATATTCAATTTAAAATTCAGAAGACATTTCAGTATTCATGCCCTATAGCAGTGTAATCCAGTGAGATACACTGCAATTTCTTTCCAACTGAACTACATCCCCAAAAGTTTTTTTTTTTTTTCCTTCCTTCCCTTCTTCCCTCCCACTTCTGTCAACAGAGCTGCAGGGAAGGCCCTTTCTCAGTGTCACATTTACTCATGGTTAGCTTTTTTTTTTTGAGGAACTGGGGATTGAACTCAAGCCCCTGGGAAGCGCTTATTCCACTGAGCCATCTCCCCAGCCTGTGGTTAGCTTTCTTACCACTCCTGCCATTCCTGGGAGCCTTCAGTGGGGCTCCTCACTCAGCCACAATCTCACAATTCCCAGAAACTACTTGGCGAGAGTAACTGACCCACACCCACCATTTCAAATGAAATCCCTTGACCCTAACACAACTTGAACAAGATCTCAAAGCACTCAGGACCCTTCAAGGTGAGATCCGTACATCTTAGACCTGAGACGGAAGCTCAGATTGCCACAGGTCATTTTGGCTAGCTGAAGAAGAGCAAAACTGGTTAGAAATTTTCAAGACAGTGGACCAGGGAAGGTGGGACACACAGAGGACTATGCCCATTTCTTTTTGTTTGGTGGAACCGGGGATTGCCAGGGAAGCGCTTATTCCACTGAGCCATCTTCCCTACCCTACAACTGTTTCTTAATGACCATTACATGCCTTTGGGGCACACAAGCACAAGGAGAGCCCTCACATTCAGTGGGAAGGAGTGAATCTCAAGGAGATTGCCACCCAGGCTCACACCATCAGCAGAGACCTAAATACAGCTGAAAACTGCAGCAGACATTTTTTCCATTACACAGAAGAGCTGTTGGCTGGGTTTAAGACAGGGTCTTGCTATGTACTTCAGGCTGGCCTTGAATACACTAAGCTGGCTTAAACTTGTGACACTCCTGAGGGCTGGGATCACAGGCCTGAGCTGCCACATCCAGCTCAGTGGTTTAGTTCAGCTAATGTCAAGAATGATGGCTTGATGGGCAAATTTACCAGAGATTGCTTCAGACCTGACAGAGACGGTGTGCCCTTTGGAATTTCACTCTTAAAACAAAAACTAAGTCCCTCTACCATAATGCTATTTCCATAAGGAGCAGCACAAAGCTTTTTGCTTAACAAGTCTAGCCATCCACTCAAAAGAATTGCAAATAGAAAAGTATAACGCAATTAAAAGGAAAGTGAGAACTTGAGAATTGGACAATGAGAGGGCAAGGAGAAACACTGAGAAACATGACATTCAAGACCATTCATTTATACATACTAGATGGGTAAGACAATGATCCTGAAAAACATCAGATTTTTGAAACTAGCAGTTAAGTGGTAGGATTCTCACCCCGACTGATACCTGTGAACCAAGCAACTGCACTTTTAACAAAGTGTAATAGAAGGAAGGGTCACACTCCAAATGACCATTACTACTATTATAGAAGGGTCACACTCCAACCATTCTGGTCTTCTAAATATGTACTTCTTGTCATGACATACCATCTATTACTATACTGCCCCTTTTTAAAGGGTAGTAAATGAAAAAAAAATAAAGGGTAGTAAATGAAAAATAAGACAAAAAAATGTCACAAGACAATCATGCTATAATGCTACTATGCTGTATATGGATGGATTTCTAAATATCTATGCAAATATATGTAAGTGTTCATTCCTGTTTTAAATTTTTTTCTTATTCATATTCTGTACAGACTTCCTCTACCCACTCAACCCTTCGTTGTCATAAATATTACACTCCCATGTGGAAATCAAACTAAAACCTATAAACAGAATTCCAAATAATCCTGAATTGAGGTTTCCTAAATTGTGTGGTTCAGCCACACACTAAACACTGCTAGCAAAACTGTAACCCAAAACTTACCTTCCACTAGAATCTGAGTTCTATGGAAGAGGCCACTGGAAGTCTATGCAGAGAAAACTCTGAAATGAACAAAGGGCCATTTATGTTCTGTGGGGTTTTGGCCTCAACCTACTACGCAGTTCTTATTTTCCCTCTATCTCAGCCTTGATACCCTCTAACCTAGCACTTCAAAATTCTAAGCCATTTCAAACTTTTTTCAGTATGAAGTAAAATTTGCACTTTCTCAAAGTCTGTTTGTTGACAACAACCAAGCCCAAGCTCTCCATCAGGGTCGCTAGACGTCTCGGCACATGCCTGCATCTCAGCAACTCAGATGACTGAGGCAGAAAGATTGCCAAGTTTAAGGAAATCCTGGGCAACTAAGCAAAATCCTGTGTGAAAACATTTAAGGTCTTGGGGATACAACCAGCACTACAATTACCTCATACACATGAGGGACCTGGATTTCAAGGTTACAGAAGAGCTGAGCAAACGAGCTCTTGCAATCCACCTTCTTTCCTACCTAGTACAAGTCTTACAGATTATGTATGGCACCCACTCTGTGGTTACAACACCCCATTTCTAAAGCCAGCTATGGAAAGTGTGGCTGAGGAAACCTTCCTCTGGAAGACAGATAACATAAACACAGCTGGGCTCAAAGGCACATGCACTCTATATGCTGGGCTCCTCAAAGCTTCCTGTACTTGGGTCCCACAACCCTCTTCAGGCTGGCTTCTTTCATGCCAAAGGCCAGCCACAAGTAGAAACCAACCACCAGTAGAAAGCAGAACAGCAAAGGACAGAGGGTCAGACAGGCATGGAAAAACTACCATTTCCTAAGTTCTTGACCTGAACCCACACTCCTAACACTACTGCAGCTCGGGCTCCCCAAGAACCTTGAAAATGCTTAAAATGATCCAATTACTCAAGGTATTCTACCCCTCCCACAAGGAGGGACAGGAATGGGGAAAGGCTAGGGTGAGGGTATCACAGCTTGTGCCTAGATGCCCACCTCAAAGCTTCATGCAATCACAGGTGCGGCTTTTTTACAAGTAGCTGAGTCTAGAGCGTGATTCATGGTGCAATGCTGAAACTAAGAGTGCTAGGACTAAGGGTGGGCAGGCACTCGTCAGCCCACTGATGGCACAACACCGCCCTAATGCTGGTAGCCAGGATACAATATGCAGAATCCTCATCCCTTGTGTGCTTCACTTCCTCCTGCCTGCTATGAGTTGCGTGCCTTCTGTGTCTGTCCACCATGTCACCCTGCCCAGGGGCCAGCTGACGAGACTGAAACCTCCAAACACGAACCAAATAAACCCTTCTTCCCTTTGGGAGGCATTTTGGCTCAGCAATGAAACTAAGAAAGGGAGAGGTAGAGAAAAGAACAGGAGTCAGTGACAAAGACAAAATTGTTTGGAGCTCACATTGAGAGACGGCTCAGAATTTTCTTCTAAATATAGAACTGCTGCAAAGGGAAAAGCTTGGCACAACCAACAACTGCCCAGTGGCAATTACAAAATAAACACCTCTCTCCTAATGAAGGTAAATGAAACTGTCAGGCAAAGAACTAGATTCACTGGGTACCTATTTATTGTCTTAAGATTTTACAAATTATACAAAATTAACTTTTATCTATTAAAAATTTAATTCAAAGTCTTGTTACTTAAGGTGATTCTAGTTTATGAAGAGGTCAGATTATACTTGAAAAGTTAATTTTCTTACTCTTGATTCAGAATTGATTTATGACCAACTAGAAAAAATGTTTTCAATATAAATTATAGTCTTATCTTTAAAGAATTCTAAGTTTTATTAAGCCAAATTTGGATGCCTTTGCTTGAATCTACCAAAACAATTACCTTTCTGTTAGGAAGTGTGTCTTACTCGCAAATGTTGCTTGTTCTGAGAATCTCATGAAGGTAGACAAAAATGAGAATGTAAGTGAGCCCAATTTATAAGACATAGTAGCCTGGTTGAGCGGCAGCAGCCTCTAACAGTCTTGGCACGGGGTCCAGGCACGGCCGGTGCTCCGCTGGGGGCAGCTTTCTTGGCTGCAAAGGCAGATCGTGCCCTCTGTCACTCATGGGGAGCAGTCCTGCCCAACTGTCTCTTTCCAACAACTTTATCATCAATCTCTTTATTAACAGCTCCACTGCAGTCAGAAAACGCAAACAAGGACCAATTCTCATGCCAGATTTCTGGAAATCACACAGCACCAGGCACTATACAGTGTGAAAGTTTGTGAGGAGGGTGTTGTGCCAAGAGGCAGATCCACAAGGAACAAACAGAAAGTTGGGATGTTTTATGTTATTAAGTTAAAATACACAAATCTACAAGTCTTTGTAGATTTTAATGGCTAAAATCTACAAAGAACCCAGATTATCAACATATGGACAGAAATTAAGGAAGGATACAGCAGTGACACACAAATCATTTCATCCCCAGAAATAATTTCATTACTGTTTCTCCAGAAATCTTAAAAATCAAAATTTGACTTTTCCCCAAAGATTTAACTATTTTAAGACTCCATTATATCATTAGACAACACACATTATGGAGATGCCTGCAATAAGCAAAATCCTAAGATGGAAATATTTGAATTATTTAAAATATGTGTTCATTGGGAGACCTGAAGCTGACAGATGGCTGAGTTCAAGGCTACCCTGGGCTAGTGAGTTCAAGACCAGACTGCGCAGTGAAACCCTATCTCAAAAAAAAAAAAAAAAAAAAAAAAAAAAAAAAAAACAGAATAATGTATTAATTATTGAATCTGTCCTAATTTGATTTGAAACTGCCTCGTTGCTATTTTTCAATAAAATTACGGAAAAACAAACCAAAGACAAACAAGGCCAGGGAGATGGTCAGTGGAATAAGCGTTTCCATGGCAAGCGCAAGGGCCTGAGTTCAATCCTGGGTTCCCCCAAAACACACAATTTTCAGTATAAAAAATTAAAAATCTCTTACAAGTTAAATACTTTAAAAAGCATGACGTTACTTTAAGAGATTATTAAAAATCAAGTCATGCACAGTATGAACAACAACAAAAACATCTGTTAAAATGGCAACTGTACTGTTAACTATAGTATCGCCTCACACCTCGGCACTCATTGGAAGTGGGTTCCAGAAGACGTGGCATGCACAAAGCATCACACTGCCTGGTTGAACAGGACAGTGAATCACAGCCATCTATGCTAACAAGTCCAAACTTGCACATGAAGCACCAGGTAAAAATGCCTGCATCCAAATGTGTCCAGCCAAGCCGGGCGTGGTGGCACAGGCCTATAATCCCAGCACTAGGGAGGCTGAGGCAGGAGGATTCCTGTGAGTTCAAGACCAACCTGAGCTACAAAATGAGCTTAAGGCCAACCCAAACTGCATAGTGAGAGACCCTGTTTCAAAAAGACAAAAAAACAAATGTGTCCAGCCACAAGTCCCAAAGCAGCTTGGTACCATGGCACGACCTTCCCTTTCTATTTTAGTCTGAGGCCTGGGCAAGCATGTATAGAGTATTATTCAGTGACCACAGGTGCAAGTTTACAAAATGTTTTCAGGTTCTGACAATTGATGTGGTAGCGAGCTTATAGTCCCAGCACTGAGAGGCTGAGGCAGGGTTGTTGCAAGCTTGAGACCCGCCTGAGCTAGAAATTAGTTTAAGGCAAGCTGAGCTTCATAGTGAGAGCCTGTTGCAAAAAAAAAACCTATCTTTTTTTTTTTTTAACCCTCTGTACAGGTATGTAAATATGGTAGTATTTACATACCTAAGTGGCTGCAGTGACTACATTGTTTTGAAAGCTAACCTCTGTAACTAGGTTTACATTATTCCAAAATCTTACAACATGCTTTGTGGTTTCAGGACACAAATGCCTGTATTCAGGCAGGAAAACAACAAGGTGAGACCACAGGGATAGTGGCAAACTTAAAACCTAGGCTGAAGCAAGCTTCCTGGATTTCAAACTCATTTATGTCATTGTGTAGAACAAAATGAACTTTCCATAGCCAATGCTGGTCAGAAACCCTGTAAGGAGTGTGAAGATATGGTGCAAATCCACTCTCAGCACTAAAAGCAGGGCTGTGAGACAGCTTAGCAGTCTAAGTGCTCGGCGTGGTCTTACATGTGCTGGCCCTGCCCCAGGCACGTCAGCCACCAAAACCAGGCACGGTTGCAAACGCCAGTAATCCCAGCACCAGGGAGGCTGAAGTAGAAGGACCTGCATAATGAGACCCTGTACCAAATACATAAAATGAAAAAAAAAAAAAAAAAAAAAAAAAAAAAAAAAAAAAAAAAAAAAAAAAAAAAAAAAAA
>PVKA01039926.1:0-19231 GCA_004027165.1 Ctenomys sociabilis
AAAAAAAAAAAAAAAAAAAAAAAAAAAAAAAAAAAAAAAAAAAAAAAAAAAAAAAAAAAAAAAAAAAAAAAAAAAAAAAAAAAAAAAAAAAAAAAAAAAAAAAAAAAAAAAAAAAAAAAAAAAAAAGATATCATGTCTGCATTTTGTACTATGAAAACCACTAAGAAAGTAACAATATATAATGTATTAATTACTGAAACTGTCCTATTAATTGGATATGAGACTGTCTCATTGCTATCTGTTTCTCAATAAAATTAATAAAAATAAAATAAAATTCAAAAAAAAAGTTTAGCCAAAATGGCCAAATGTGGAAAAAAAATACAAAACAAAAATCCAATATATAGTTTTCTCATAGAAATGTGGCCTATTAGAAAAATTCGCAACATTCATGATTTCTTTGGTCATTATCAAAATTATTTCTATGATCTTAGAGCTCTCTGCCAGCACCCGAGGACCACGAATGAATAGGTGAAGCCCCCACTGCATGGAATCACATCCAAAGCCAGGCAGTTCCTGCCAAGTAATTGTCCAGTTTCAGGGCAATTCTTAGATTCTTCTGCTAATCTCTTAACAACAGCAGGTACCACCCTTCTCTCTTTGAGAATTTTTCTAAAGCATGGCACTTGATGTTTTAGAGGTTAAAAATAAAAATCACATAAAATGTACATCAATGGTAGTAATTCTTCAATTAGCTAAAACTTTTGAACTCAACTTAGGGACCACCTTCCCTTCTTTGATAGCAATACGTTGAAGAATCTATTACAGAAGGTCAAATGAGAAGTTGTAGGGCATAAATTGTTATGTTGTTCACAGAAGGGCACAGGATGGATTGAAATGGGGGTTAGGGGTATCAGGGACTGCTGAACCGTAGGCCTGAGGCCTGGTAGGAGGCATAAGCAGGAAGACTTTTATAGGACTGAATCTTGTCAGAAAATTCAGTATTAAAAGATTAAAACATTTACCTAGTCAAACTGTAAAAATTATATTCCTAAAATAAGTTTTTTTTGTTTTTCCTCTTTAAAATTAAAAAAAGAAGAAAATCTAAATTTCCATAATAAATATGTATTATTTTTAATATATGAAATTACAAAGATATATACAAATACTAAACTATTTAGTGAATTTATGATTTTAAGTTTTATCTTTTAATGTGGAATTTTATATTTGGCTGTTTGGCTGACCTTGTCTTTTTCTTTCTTTCTTTTTTTTTTTTTTTTTTTTGTTGGAACCAGGGATCGAACTCAGATCCTTGCGCTTGCCAGGAAATCACTTATTCCACTGAGCCATCTCCTTGGTCTCCTTGGTTTTCTCTTCCTTTGTTTCTCTTTTTTTTTTTTTTTTTTTTTGGTCTCCACTTAATATGAAAATAAAGAAAAAGAAAAATTTGAAAGCATTAAAACATTCAGACCAAATTTCCCTGAAAGATCCTATAAATTCACTAAGTTATTCTTTATTGAAGTTTTTTATATAGCAAATAATTACAAATAATAATTGGCTTTATTATTTTATCTAAATAAATCATTTGTAGTTCCATACTAAAGGAATGAGATAAATGTTGCTTTTGCCTCTTTATAAGGAGCATTGAAAATGAACTGAAGTTCAAGTTCACCTTGAAAACATCAAACATCATTTCTAGTTATTTGGTGTATTTTCAACCATAATTAGGAAATTGATCATTTGCAGCTTGTATTAGAAGTGCAAAGAAATGTGATCCACAGAGAGGAGAAAATTCTTACGAACAGGGTTTGAGGCTTGGTGTAAGTCTTAGAAGATCTTAGCCATACTTAAAAAATCATAGACTCCGGAACAAAGTTTAAAGTAAATGATGTTTCTGATCTACTATTTCCATTGTTAAAAGTGGACGTGAAAGTCTTGGGAGCAAGAAGAGAAAATTACGAAGCAGGCATTTTCAGGGAGAACTTGGAGAGCAAAAGGAATGATTCTCCTTTATTAAAAATAAACTGTTATAGACAAACGTAAGACCACTTGGAGTGCAGTGTTATCTTACTATAACAGTAATTTTAGAATCTATAGTTTCTAAAATTGTATAGTCTATGAAATACTCTTATAGAAAAGAATTATAGTAATAATGGCACAACTAACTATTCCTTTTTAAATTCAAATGTGAAGATGATGACAAGGGAAGACCAAAGCAATCACTGGGGAAAAAATGTCCTTAAGTTTTTTGTCTGATTCCAACAATAATAGAACCATACTCTTGAAAGTAGTGGACTTTTACTACCAGAACATGGTAACAAATGGAAATTATTGATAAAATAAAGTAGATATGACTACACTTCTTAAGAATTATAGAATGGAATTTCTTACAGATTTTCAGTATAATGTTTATGAGTGAGAATGAAGCGAACTATTTGAAATGTGTTTTAACCTAATTATGTATTCTAAAACTTTCCTAAATGTGTGTTCTAAAATAAAAATCCCAGCAGAGATTTATAAAGATAATATTAAAAAAACCAAGCTTGAAAAAGTAAAGTATTATCACATTGCATATACCTGTTTAGGTAAATATACATATTTTTAAGCTGTAGACCTTTATCTGTGAAGTGCTTCCATTTTTATAGAATGGATAGTGGAAGGCAAGAATTTCCAACATTAAAAGTGATACCAAGCACATGATGTTACATGACCCTTTTTAATAACATTTTTAGGATTTTTGATGTCTTAGCTCTTAATGTTTGTGAATCGTGGTGCTTCTAAACTATAAAAATTTAATATCTTGCATATTTAATTAATCTTTCCATCTTAAGTTTGTTCCATGGACTGTAATTATAAATGTTTATAGTTCCATGTAACAATGATATTCCCAAAATTAGCTTTCGTTAAACATTGTTCCTTTCCAAAGGTAGAACTGGTTGGCTAATGGTTCCTACAGAGTTATTACTGTTGAACTAGTGAGCTGTATTCTTGGTCTGGCTTTAGTTATTTTAAAATTTTTCAGCATACAAAAAAGAAAAAAGTACTTATGATTCCCTTGAAATAGTTCAAGATTTTGTTAATATAAAACTCCTGGGAATATGAGCATGAATGAAATGAATGTGAATGATTATTGATTTATTCCTGGAAACTTACTTGAGGTGAAAATGAGGGGAAAATACTTGGGAGAAAAAGCATAGAATTCTGTGAATCTTAAGGCAGAAAATGGTCTGGACTTCATTGCTCGAAGTACAATAGCTTGAAGTCAACTAGAATCTGAGTTTGTTAGTGTGAGTGAGGACAGCGGAAGAAGAGTCTTTTGTGTTGCCAGCACAAGAAAACTAAGGATGGAGGAGGAGAATAGAAATGCATTGAGTAGGTGTGTGTGTGTGTGTGTGTGTGTGTGTGTGTGTGTGTGTGCAAATGTACTAAAATAAACAGATGACTCCATAGGTAGAGTGAATGGTAGGCACTTGATTTAAAACAAAAGATCCAGGCCCAGGGAAGCAGAGTGTTTGCAGGCAGTCTTGCTTCCTCGAGTCTGGAGGGTGGCCCAGAGACTGAATGCCAGTGCTAAACAAATACATTTGTGTTTCTAAGATATTTGAGTTAATAAAAAATTACATTCAGAAGCAATTATCTTAATGGGATTAGAAAGCAGCCAAAACCTTTCAGAATTATAGTAGCAGTTTGTTTACTCTGATAGAATTTCACAAATAATGGGAATCTATGGCTATTAATGCAGAGCTCAGCAATAAATATCACTTGGATTTCTGAACTTTGATTAGATCTGGCTTGTACTTAGTGACTGTGACATTTCTTCTACAGACCTCTGTATAGGAATATAGCAGTTCATCTTTTCTTAAAGTTCTTATCATTGATAACTGAAGAACTCCATAGCCAATGTAACTTATATAACCCTAAGCAGTTGCATGGGAAGCTTTCACTTGTTTGTCTAGACAAGGGTTAAGAATGCCTTCAGAGTGACAATTAAGCTGCATAGCTAGTTACTACCAGTGCAGTCCAATTAGCACCGATTCACACTATGAAAACCTGCAGTGCATAGAAGTGTCTGTGCTTATTACACACTGCATTGAGAGAGAATGAAGCAGAAGCCTTAGCTCAGGGTTCTGCACGAGGTGGTGCCGCAGCCTGCCTAGACCTTTTCTCCTTTGATAGCCACTACTTACTAAGCTTTGACATCTTGACTTTTTGTCAGCCTTCCACCACACCTCTAAGAACATGCATTATATTTTTTCACATAACTCTCTGAGAACCATTTTCATTGATAGATACATAATCCGTAGTTACAGACTTATTTGTGAGTTTATTTTAAAAGTCAGTTTTCCCCAATTGTGAGCAACAGAGTATCAGGCTGCTGACACACTGCTGCAAATTATATGGACAAGGTTTAATCATTTTTCATATGAGAGAAGTGATCCTGATAATTGGTTAAATACAAATGGTAAGAAGTGATCAATTAAGCTAAAATATTTAACACCGCATGACTTATATTGATTTTTAAGCTCCAAACTTCTTCAAGACTTCGTGCATTATTCACTTCTTTTTAAAAAGTGAATTAATCACATTTGTGATTTCCTGTTAAAGATTCATCTTCCCCCCAAATCCTAGAAATGCATGTTCGTGAACAGCAGCAAGCTCATCACCTGACCTTATCCACTGCATGTGGCTCATTAAGAAGTGAGAACACTAAGCGGAGAATATTTACTGACAAGGTTTGTACATTGGATCTAGCAAGTCATAGGAGGTCTTGCATGTGCATTTGTTGGTAAAATGAGGCTGGTGTTGCCAAACCTCTTTCCAGGCAGAGAAGCACATTACCCAAACCAACACCGTGTTTGGATGTTCTCACTGTGTTTTGCTACGTATATATTGTTTGCACTTGTAATAACGCATACCGGGCAATACCAGTTTCATGACCACAAAATAATGTCACACTGATGCATTTGTAGATATCTGTGGTTGTTAATAGGACCTGCAAATTCTTCCTCCCCAAGGATATGAAGATCAGAAGCCAATGATTTGTTTGTTAAAGATAAGTAAGGCAAAGTTGTAAGACTACTAACTGCAAAATATTTTGTTTTTTGATGTAACATTTGAGTTTTTCATTTCAATTTTTCACACAAACATTGTAACAATTTAAAGTTTCATAAAAGGACTGGTGAGATAGCTCAGCAGACGAAGCACCTGCTTAGGCAAGCGTGAGGGCTAGATTTCCATCCCCTGCAACACATGCCAGGTCAGAGCCATGTCTGGGTGTGCTGGGCCTGCCACCAAGAATGCGTGTGGTGGTGCATGCCTGAAAGCCCAGTGCTGGGGGGGCTGACAGTAGGAGGACCACTATGAGTCTGAGCTGCGTAGTGAGACCCTGCACCAAATATATTTTTTAAAAAATGCTCCACAAAATGTGTGACATACAACTTAAGGCTAACCAGTAATGATAAAATTTAAGAAAGTTGTTCTGTGTAGTATAACAAAGAAGACACATCCCTAATGTGTCTGAAAATGAGGAAAGTCCTTATTTCACTTGTGGACTATCTTCTGGTTAAGTAGAATCTTGTCAGATAAATAAAAGTTACAGACCATCTTCCTTTCTTTTTCCAGTTTACCTCCCTTCAGGGTGAGAAAGGAGATAAACAGGTACATTTCTTGGTAGTTAGAAATTTTTCCCATGTACATGACCATCTCTGAGCATTTTGTTAGCAAGAGAGGAACCTTAACAAATCAGAAAGATTTCTTAATAGTGGGCAGAGAACTATGCTGACTGGGCATCACCCACAAACTGTAGGAACAGAAGTTTAATGAGCTTCAGTCCATGGTTTGTAAGGAATTGGTCAGTGTTGCCAAAACATAAAACCTGCCCTCCTTAACCACTGCAGCTCATTTATTCTAATTAACACTTTTTCACAGGTGTTATATATTTAACCCCAGATCCTGTGTGAAATGTTTACCCCCATGTTCACAAAAACTGTAATAAGTAAAGCCATATTATTATACTTTGTTGTAAATGACTCAACTCAACAATTTATGACATTGCCAGTCATACAGAAAACCCAATACTATTATGGACTACTAGACTATTTTGGAATATTTTGCTGAATTCACACACCTACAATATTTAAATGGAAAAAACTAAACAAAAAAGGGGATACAAATGAATGACCACTTTATATATGCATATTCAACATAGTTAAGATAGATATTCAGCTACATTCTCTTAATTAAATGAATAGAGGGATTTGTTCTAATAGTGTTTGTAAACAGAATATCATGTCTGCGTCTTGTGCAAAGAATAACCACTAAGAAAACAATATGCAATGTATTAATTATTGACAATGTCCTACTAATTTGATTTGAAACTGTCTAATTGCTATTTGTTTCTCAACAAAATTATGGGAAAAAATAAAATATAAAATAAGTAGGGCCACAAGAAAGTAATGTTAACTCAATTAATAAGGGTCAGATATTGGTGTGGAAAGACTGTAGTCCTTGCACACAGACATGCATGCACACATACTCATGCGCACACTCACAAGAAGGCACACGTGCAGGCGCAGGAAGGGAGGTCACATGGGTACCACAGACATCTACCAACCAGAGAAGAGTTCTCAGCGTCCCACAGAGGTTTACTTTACTAATTTGTTGATTATGTACTTTTAGACTCCCAGACTGTAAGAGAAATAATTTCTGTGTCTCGAACCACTCAGTGTATACTAATGTTTTATGGCAGGCCAGGCGTGCTATTACCCATACTGTGCTATGAGGTGTACAGTACCCTCATCACTGTCTTCCTCACCTTGGATTCGTGTTGCGTGCAGCGATGGGTGCCTTAATGTGCCTGAGAGCATTTCACTTTCAACCTCTTAGTGAGGCGTATTAACTTCCTGGGGTGGTGGGGAAGGCATGTTTATTCTTCACGGAAGCATTTCTAGGATTAGAATCATGGACTGAATCACCCAAGGCAATTAACTGGAAGGAAAATAAAGCAGTAAATCTGAACTAGATTAACAACCAGAAGCAGAGGAGGATATATACATGTTCAGTAAGCTTCCTAACAGGGGATCCTGAAGACCCTTCAAATCAACCACACTATTCTCGGGAGCAACTTTTCAGAGCTATCGCGCATGTCATGGAGTCTCGGCTTGGTATGACCCTGCAGACAATCTCAGCTCCTTATTTTTCAGATGGTGACAAGGAGGTTTAGAGACTTGAGTGCATTATTTCAGGCCCTACTACTCTGTAGTCCTACAGGCAAGAAGGCAGGCAAGGGCTTGGCTCCCTGGGAAGGAGCTCCTGTATGTCCCACAGAGAATGTACTCATTTTAATTTTCATGAATCCCGAGTTGTCAGTAGGCAAGCTTATCAAATGTGCTCACTGAGCAAACTTGCTTCCTGTAAAAAAAAATTATCCAAATTATCAGGTAGATGATCCTGGAGTTATTTTAATTAAAGGCAATGGAGAAAAAAATTAGGCACTTAGATAGATTTCTTGGACTCATAACATTAAGGAGCCTCTTCTGTCAATATGTGGGTTAGAGGTAATTCCTGTAAATGTGAATGTAAATTAACTGTGTAAATTCTCTTGCATATTAATTACAAAGTAAAAGCTTACTGAACTATCCATCATTTCATGTTTGGGGACTCTTATTCTTAAAGAAAAAAATTTCTACATACTAAAGTTGTAATATTTTAGATCCCATTCTTTGCTGACCCTCTTTGCCCTTAGTTACACAGATATATAATTACTCTTTGATGAACTTTTTGCCTTCAGGCATTCAATTAAACCAACATACGTAACTGGCCTTATTTGGCAGGATCCTGGGAATTGATTTAACTTCTAGGGACTTCTACTCATAAGCATATTTTAAAAATAAATACACAGCTATCCTCTTAAGAAGCATATGTCAATTAGTCTTTTTTAAAGCAATTATGAGCAATACTACATCTTATCCAGGTTTTTGATAGAGGTTAAAATCTAATGGCAAGTTAGTGGTCATCTGGAAGATCCCTAACTTTGAACTTTAATTTCTAATTTAACCACTTAGATGATTAAAAGGCTCATAAAACATAACAGTGATCATTATTTTATTTTAGAAAATGGGAAAAGTCCATATTACAAGTCCCTGAAGTTAGGTATGATCTTTATTTCTTATCTCAATCAAATTTAAAATTAATCACTAGACTAATTAGTTACATCTATTTAATGGTCCGTAACTTAATCTTCTGTCTTTAGGGCAAGATATTATTTAAAATGTCTCACATGGACATAGACTATAACTAATCAGATGGAAATGAAGAAAAGAAAAAGACTATTACAAATATAAAAGCTTCCCATAAAAATTTCTAGGATCATCACTGATGGAGACAGATAGAAGTCCTGAATCCATGATTTGAGCTACATGCCAGATATAATTCTATCAAGGATAAAATTGATTATTCCACTAATTTAAAATTTGGTCATTATTTTCTGTAGAGTTTGTTGCTTAAAATATAATTTTTATAACTTTATGTGAATTAATCGCACAAAATGATGTTTAAAGATGGTCGCTTTTTATTGATTGGTAATTCCATCTTAATAATTTTTTAGCTGAAACACAGGAACAGAGCTTTGGATATCATTACTTTTGTGAGTATATTTTGGTATTGCACAGCTTAACCTGGCAGTCATTATAAGATGTGCACTGTTCCTGCTTTGATTTGACAAACAAGGCTCAAGAAATTTCCTAACTTGCACAAACTCACATCGTTATGAGTTGTAACTTCTGCATGGAGACGTGCTGGCCTTAACCTCTGTGTGCTCGTTAGACAAACATGATCCATGTAACAACGTCGTGCGGCGACACGATGATTAGCATCCTCCAGGAGCTCGTTAGAGAACCGAAGGCTTGGCTCCAGCCCATGCTCAGAGGTGCTCCATCTGCGTACAGTCCTGTGCCATCTAATGATGCTTCGGTCGATACTGGCTTTCACGTACTACAGCATTCCCAGAAGACCTTTCAGCACAGCTGTCTTCCCTTTTGCAACTGAACTCTAGGACTTTGCCATAATGAAGATATCACCTAACAATTGAGTTTTCAAAACTTATACCTTTCATTACTTCATGCATGGCTGTACTGCCTCCTATTAAATTATTCCTTGTGTACCCATGTTATGTATTTTTATCCTCTTAATTGGTAATTGAATGTTACTACTTTTAGAGGAACATGAAAAGAATCCTTGACATTTTAGATTAATTTAGAACCAAGATTGAGGTGTGGAACCAAGAGTTTGTTCTTCTAATATTCCTAGGATTACTCTCTCCAATGGGAGGACACACATTTTATTCATGTTCAGTGCAGATCTGGCTTCTACATCTCCCTTGCTGACAGACTCATTGCTAGTTACCTAAAATTTGAGACACATCCCATCCAGTAGATCTGAAATATGTCATATGAGTAGGGGCTCTTTTTTAAATTCTTAATAGAAGACTAGTGGCATAAACTAAATGCATTTTTTGAAATTTAGTACTTGGTCTGGGAGATAATTCAGCATGGTCATGAGTTAGATCCCAGGGCAGGGGAAAAGGTCTAGTGTTTAAGTAACTTACCTAAAAGGCCAAGGATATGGCTCAGTGCTTTCCTGGCAAGTTCAAGGGCCTGAGTTCAATCCCTGGTTCAGCCAAAAAACAAAAAGAAGAGGAAAGAAGAAGGAAGAAGAAGAAGGAGGAGGAAGAGGAGGAGGAGGAGAAGGAGAAGGAGAGGAAGAGGAAGAGGAAGAGGAAGAGGAAGAAGAAGAAGAAGAAGAAGAAGAAGAAGAAGAAGAAGAAGAAGAAGAAGAAGAAGAAGAAGAAGAAGAAGAAGAAGAAGAAGAAGAAGAAGAAGAAGAAGAAGAAGAAACTTACCTGAAGGTCTGAAGATTATTGCCCTGCTCCTTCAGAGTTTTGGATTTCAATAGACTGAGCTAAATTCTGAAAATTTGCATTCCTCACATGTTCATAGATAATGCTCTTTTTTTCTGGTCTGTAGATTCTACAAAGAAGCCACCTTTATGTTCCCTGGGTTTCTTTATGTTGATCACCATCAGTATTTCTTAAACTAATCGGCCATCAAGGAAGCCTCCAGATATGTTAATGTTGTACACAGAACAGCTGAATCTAGCAAGTTGGTCAAATGATTTTTTCCAAATGGGACGGAGTCATATTTCACTTGATAAAACCTCTTAGGCACTGGAGAAGTAACTAGGACTATGGGATTTATATTTTTCTATTACCCTTCAGAGAAGATCAGTACACTCTGAGTGATACGGCTGTAGGCACTATTTCTCTCCAGGAAGTCATTGTATTTCTTGTTTGACATAGGCTATTTCTTCCATATTAAGTAAATAAACTGGTGGAGAGGTATATTGGTTCTGATGAGTAGATACAACTCTATTATTGTTTTGAAATAACCTCTACTTTCTGGACATTGTTGTTCTGATTTATTTTAAAACTTAAGGCAAAAATAGTCTAAGTACTTGTAGAACCATGGAAATTGAAAATCCATGAAATTAGTCTACTCTAATTGTTCATATTCAGGGTGCATAAAGTACAGGAACAGTCTCACAAAGAGCCACACAGCTGCAAATATTATTAATAAAATAGGAAGAGTCAGGGTGGGTCAAATAGCTCAGTGAGTTAAAGTGCCTCCAAGCCGATGCAGGGACCACGGGTTCAGTCCCTGGGCCTGCCATTATGGCCCCACTCCAGGGGCACACTGAGAGGGCAACTGAGACTGGGTGTGGTGGCACACGTTTGCAACCCCGGCTCGTGGGAGGCTTCAAACTGGTGGATCACTGAGAGTCCGATCTAGTAGTGAGACCCTGAGTACCCTGTAGACCCTTCCCTGATATCAAAAAAATATATAAAAAAGGGAAGGGTCATTTCTCAGTTGTGATATTATTGAAATATAAATAAAGTATTGTACACCAAGATTCCTAAACTCTGTTTTTGTGTCACATCTATCTAACTGTACCAAATAAGTTATTTGTATGACCATGAAAATTGTTCTTTATTTTTATTTTTATGTGCTTTTACCTTTCTGCATCTATGCAGGAGCATAATTGCTATGAAGATATTTAATAGGAGTATAGTTATTTACTGTATAAGTCAGACAAATGAAGATTAATAATGTTCTAAGAATATTTTCATAATAAATATTATATTACCTTATGTCAACCAATAAATTCAAGATGGGACAAACACAAATGGCATAGTCACTTTCATTATGAAAGAAACAGAACCATCAAAACTGTAGTACTACCACTGGCTCATAAAATACTTACTGAGCACAGCACTGATAATAATTAAGCTTAACAGGGTTGTGAGTTGAAGAGCTAAAAAAATGTGTCCACATAATGAGTAAAATTGAAGACACAATTTCCAGACAGGAATAGAGTACTCTAAATCTCTCTGTGCCCCTATGTCTCTCTGTTTCTCTGTCTGCCTCTGCCCCTCTTTCTTTCTCTGTCTCTCTGTCTTTCTCTCACTCTGACTCTTTTAAGGGTAATTAAGTAAAATTCACCCAAACAAACTAAAAAAATGCATAGCACAAAAATTAATAATAATACTATGCATGCCCTTGGAAAAGCAGGAAAGGCTGGTTTAACTCAGTGTGTCTTGTGTTCATCCAAAAATATCATACCATCAACCTCTTCCAAAAGCATATTGATTTAGCATGTTGGTAATAATTACTCATGAGTCAGTGTCATCCTCCTTTAACTGGTCTTTCAAGCATTTTCATTCCAATATCAAAAGCACTCTAATATCAGTTGGGTGATAGGGTTTTAGGTGATTTATGTGGTATTGCTGTGTTGAAGTTTCTACCAAGGACATTTTGCTCTTTTAAGAGTTAAGTGCTATAGGTATCTGACCTGTGATGTATGAATCCCTTTTCAGGAATTACATTTGTTGGGAAACATAAAATGTAAGGGAGATACAGCAATGTTTGTAATTTTATTTCATTCCTATTGCATTATTTGTGTTGGGCTCAGCAGTGTTAATAACAAGAAATACAGCAGGAATGCAGATACCATAGCACAGAGAAGTGACTAGAGCAGAGAAAGCGCAGAAATATAGCTCAGCGAACTAAATGCTTGCCTAGGTAAGCACAGGTTGCCAGGGTTTGATCCCTGGCACCGCGTGCCATGCCCCCAGGTGCTCTGAAGCAGTGATGGAGTCTGGGAGTGGCAGCGTATGCCTGTAATCCAAGTGCTGGGAAGGCTAAAAACAGGAGGATCAATATGAGTCAGAGCTGCATAGTGAGACCCTGCACACCCCCCCCCACACAAATAAATAAATAAATAAATAAATAAATAAATAAATAAATAAATAAAACTTTAAAACGAGCAGAAAAATGTGAGCATTGCCTGGGTCTGACCGCTGCAAGAGAAAATATTTATGAAAAGTAAGCTGCAATGTAAAGAAAGTTTAAGTAAATAGCTGCAGCAGAGAAAGTTCTAGGATATGTCTAGTCCACAGATGGCAGAACTCTCAGAGACCATGTACCAAACTGTAAGCCCAAAACCCACTGATTCATTCCAAAGCACCAATGCTGAGATTAAACCTGAACACTGAGATTTTGGCTCAAGAAAAATCAACACGTTTTGTCTCAAAAACACAATAATGCTTGTGCCATAGGTTCACTACCATGGGTCGAGACCGAGAATCTCAACTCAAAAATATTTCATAGAAGCACTTCCAATTCCAAGGCTGATACTTTAATTAATGCAAGCACTTTCCCGAAGGCTAAACCTTCCCAGACACTATTATCATGCTTGCTAATCTTCTAATCTGTTCATCTCTAAGCCTGCATCTATATGGAAATACTCATATTTATCCATTGCATGTTTTATTTTAAAAATATATTTTTGTAGCAGTCATTCTAATAAAAAAGAAAAAATGTAATCTTTTATTTCATCATGGAAGCAATCCTCTAGAAAATGCTCAAAATGACTCATACCTATGAAAATTTAAACTGAAACTCTGCTCAGTCCCCATGTTCATTTTCTCTAGAAATCTGTCAGACCACTTGACAATGGGTCTGGACCTATATCGCTGTGTCACAAGCACTTTGTGTAATGCTCCCTTTTATAATTGCTTCCCTTCATTTGAAATGTGGCACATTATCACTTTGCTTCAGGAACTAGTGACATGCGACTTTTGACAGATATTTCAATGCAGATGTGACAGAGGTTTTGTTTTCCTTTTTTGAGTCCAACTTGGTTTTCTTTCCAGATAGCATAATTTCTTGGTCATTAATTTAGAAATATTGTTGTGTACTACTCTTTCTTCAAAAATACTATAGCAACTACTGTAAGCATTTTATAAACACTTTGCCAACTTAAAATATTGTTGTAAGCAAATACTATATTTTAAGAAATAAAATAGGCTCTACAATACAGCTGTGAATGCAAGAAAAGCACGATCCTTATGAAATTTTTCTTCTAGTACAAGGAAGTGATTAAAAGGTAAAAAAAAAAAAAAATAATGACTACAGTAAACTTGGGTTGTTGATAATGACAGTTAAGAAATGGGTGGGCAACTGGCATTTACGACTTTAAGACCTACATCTTACAGTATCATAATTTATAGTTTTAAAAGGAAGTCTAGAGAATGCCTCAACAGGGAGGTGAGGCTGAAGTCGGCCAAGCCGGAGCCACCCTGGCATGTGGGAGCCGGCGGGCGCCCCCTGTAGCTGTGGCCCGACCCATGAGGCACGTGTTCCCTAACACACTGTGAAGCAGAACCAAAGACGTAAGTCAGTCTCTCGCACACCTTACGGCTACAAAATGGGAATGGGTAAGTCTCTCAGACCTAAGCAAAATGATACTGAAAAGTCTATGTTCATCCTGTGTGATTCACATTACTTCAGAGTCTGGAGAAGACAAACCAGTGGAGATGGTAAGAAGGTCAGTGTGTGGTTATAAGCAAAGGGAGAGGTGGGAAGAGGGGTCTGGCACAGGAGGCGCCTGGGCAGGGCAGCCAGCCTGCAGCTGCCTTAAGCAGTGGGTGCATGTCAGCAAATGAGCCTCAGAGCCAAAGACTTCAAGCCTCCATCGTCTTTGCTTCTTAACGAAGCCATTGTGGGTTCATTGAGCTTAAGGCATGCCTCACTTTGGCGTGAGGCTCTGATAGCAGAAAAGATCATATCAGTCTAGGAGCAAGGGATATACGGGAAGGCTACACTCTCTGCAGAACTTCACTGGGGACCTAATCCTACTCTTTCAAAACATCTATTTAAAAAAATTAAACCACAGAAGACTGCCCCTCTGTCTTCTAAAAATAACGCCTATGAAAGGGCAGCAAATGCTCGGTGGGAGCAGCCTAACATATTCCCATTATCGCTAACATAGGACTGGACAATGGTTTTTATTTCTGTGTGCAACCTAATTTTGATAGGCTTTATATTTTTTAAATTTATTTTTAAAGACAGACTTATTTTCTTTAATTTTGGTGCCTACTAAATGTATTATTAGTAAGTACAGTGATACTTCAGTTCATGAGCTTAATTTTTTCCATAATTCAATCTGTAGACAAAATTGTATAGAATCAATTCATTCATTGGTTAGTTTAATGTTAAGCTTATGGGGAAATTTGATTCAGTTCTTATTCAGTTTGATTTGTGACCAGAATCATGGAAAGTATTAAGGTCCTGAACCAAAGTACCACTGTATCCTAGACAACAGAGCTAATTTATCTCCATAATGAAAAAATATCCATCCAATATTACTAAAGCACTGCATACCAATATTTTAATTGATTTTAGCTCATGGTTTAAAAATTATGGAATAATTTTTATTTTGGATAAAATAATTACTACACTTGATCTTAGCCAAAAGGCCAAGAAGCAATACTATAAAACAGTTGCTACAAGCATACTATCATAATTCCACATTCCAATATCAAAGCACACATTAAAATCTTTAGGTTGTGTACTAATTTTGGTAACATCATTATTTTGTCTTGAATAAGAAGTCAGTCTTGAAAAGAATAAAAAACTGGTTAAGGAAAGCCTTAGTTGTCCAATAATTTATCTGACAATATAATAATCTAGTCACCTGAGTTTGCTCTTGTGGTTTTGTCAGCATGATGTTTATCCATGCTCATTCTCATTTAGGCCATGGATGCTGTGCTTTCTGATTACCTTTCTCATGGAGAGTTGCTACACAGACATAACACATCTTCCTTCTTTTTTCATTCTCCCTACTTCTCTCCTCCCTCTTCCTTCCAACTCTTAATCCTCATCCCCTGTAAACATTATTTATACAAACTCTATTTCTTCCTAAAATCTTCAAATGGCAATATTCTCCGCACTGGTCTGAAAACAGACTAAACATTTGATAGACTTATTCACACCTTGGTTTCAGAGTCATCTCATAAGCACAGGGCAGTGCTAAAATAATAGGAAAAGAGGAACATTAGCACATAGAAATTGAGAGAGGTGGAACAGGAATACACAGAGCTTCTTTTCAGCCCAAATTCTGTGTTACCCGCTAGCCATATCAACCAGAGTCAAACAACACAACTCCCTTTGCTTAGTTTTTTAATCTGTAATACTTATTTTTTATTCATTTATTATGGTCACTTTGTATTGGGCCATTGAACCCACTAAAGTAAAACTGCGAGCATAAATGATATGGTGTAGTCCTGACTCTCACAACCACAGAGGGAAACTGAGATGGATCAGGCAGTTACTCATCACTTTGGTTTCATTGACTCCCCTCTTTCATTACTGTCCTTTTTTGATTTAACCAGTCCCATGATGTAAGGTAACTTCTTTTAACTAAAGAATCATTTATTCATACATTTCAGTCAAGACACTAAAAGATAGAGCCCCAATCCAGTGCTCTAATATCCTCTGAAATGTATTCTAGAAAGAGATATGGAAGACTACAATTCCATGAACACCAACAGAAAGAATCGACCAGGCAAGACAAGCAATTAAACAAAGGAAATAGAGGCTGTGAAGAGCAGGAAAATCATTTGATAAGAATAAGTCAGTAAACATCAGCTATAAATATCAATGTAAAGTTTCAATTCACCAATCAAGGAAGAAGGAAGGAAGGAAGGAAGGAAGGAAGGGAAAAGAAAAAAAGAAAGCAAGCAAGCAAGCAAGCAAGCAAGAAAGAAAGAAAGAAAGAAAGAAAGAAAGAAAGAAAGAAAGAAAGAAAGAAAGAAAACTGGCAGAATGAATTAAGAAGAAACATCAGAAAGATCCAAGGGGTGATAGTTCAGCAGTCTAAGCAGCTGCCTGGCAAGCACAAGGACCTGGTCTAGATCCCTGGTGCCACTTGCCTTGCTGGCCCCAGAGTCCCTGGTGTGAACCCTGAGCACACAGTGCCACCAAAACTGGGTGTGGTGGCATATGCCTATAATCCCAGCCCTGGGAGGCTGAGACAGAGGATCACTATGAGTCCAAGATACATAATGAGACCTATGCCAAATTAAATAAATAAATAAACAAATAAATTCAACAATATGCTGCATGCAAAAGAACATATTTTAGTAAAAAAAATATACACTGAAAGTCACAGGGTGAAAAAAATACTTCATGTGATAGGAATCAGAGAAAAGCTGGGTTAGCTAATCTACTTGCACACAAAATCAACTTCAGGCCAAGACTGGCCAAGAGAAATAAGGAAGATCATTATGTACTTTGTACTTAAGAGAAACCTCCAAGGGAAAGCACTTTCTCTCTCTCTCTCTCTCTCTCTCTCTCTCTCTCTCTCTCTCCCTTTCTCTCTCTCTTTCTTTCTATCTCTGTTTGTCTCTCTCTCTGCCTCTTTTTCTTTCTTTGTGTCTGTCTGTCTGTCTGTCTCTCTCTCTCTCTCTCTCTCTCTCTCTCTGCTTAGCAGATGTCTACAGAAATTTATCCATTGCTCAGTATCAGAATATAAATTCTTCTCAGCTATGTGAAGGTTCCAAAATAGAGCATGTTTAAGGAAATGCAAATTAATTGACATTATTCCATGCATATTATCAGACCACAAGAAACCACAAAACTATGTAAACAAATGGAATTTAAATAGCAACCATCTTAAAAATCAGAGAGTCACAAATGAGATGAAAAAACAAAGAAATTGAACACTTTCTGAAACTAAATGATAATGCCCAAATTACATCCCTGTATACAAGTAAGAAACTCAGTGGGAAATTAGGGAAAACACATCCTTTAAAATACATTGATAGAAATTAAGTTCTTAGGAATCAAGTTAATGAAGGAAGTAAAAGATCTGTACATTTAAAATTGTAGTACTCTGAAAAAGGAGATCAAAGAGAATATAAAAATGAAGAGAGGGTTGAGGAGATAGCTCAGGAGTATAAGCCCTTGCCTGACAAGCACAAGGTCCTGAATTAAATCGCTGATACCACACACAAACACACAAAGATACCCCTTGCTCTTGAGCAGGAAGAATCAACATAATGAAAATGATCATACTTCAAAATTTGTGATACAGATGTAATGCAGTCCTGATTAATATCAGTGGTATAACTTGCAGAATTTGAGAAAATAATCTGAAAATTTGTATAGAACTGGTTCAGTTCTGAGCAATGAAGACAAGGCAAGGAGCATCACAATTCCTGACTTGGAATTATATTTCAAACCTGCTGTGATTAAAATGAGCACAGTTATGTGAAAAGAAATACAGACTTAAGGATCAGTGGAAAAGACTAAAAAAAAGGCAAAACCAACTCCAAACACATTCACTTTGTCTTTGACAAAGGAGGCAAACACCATCACTGGAAGAAGGACAGACTTTAATAAATGGTGCTGAAAAAACTGCCAAACATTAAACTAGACCCGTATCTCTCACCATGCACTGAACTAAAATTAAAATAAATCAAAGATCAAAATAGAAATACTATTTCTTCTGGAATATAACATAATGTAGAATTCTTGAAGACACACTTGTCATTAATGACTTCATGAAGAAAACCTTAATCATACAAGAAACATTCAAAAAACAAGTGAGATTTCGTTTTATTATAGAGCTTTGCACAGAAAAATGAAGAATGATGAGATAACCCACAGAGGGAAAAATTACCAGCTGACCCTCCGACTAAGGATTAATACCTAGACTATATGAAGAACTCAAAAAAAAAAAAAAAAAAGAAAGAAACAGGCTCTTCAAATTTAAAGACCCAGTCCAAATATGGGCATCTGAATAGACAATTCTCATATGAAGTGCAAATATAAAACATATGAGAAAAGATTCGATAGTGCTGGTAATTTGAGAGATGCAAGTTAAAAAACACTGAGATTTCATCTCCAGAAAGCATGGCTATCGTGAAGAAATCAACCAACAGCATATGCTGGTAAGGCTGTTGGGAAAGAGAACCCTTCTCTGCTGTTGGTGGGAGTGTAGACTGTTGCAACCGCTGTGAATATCAGTATGACAATTCCTCACAAAATTAAAACTAGAGGCTCCATTTGACCCAGATATTTCTCTTCCTGTTGTCTTTCAATAGGATGAAAAGCACCTTACCATGGTGATGTATATGCACCTGTCTGTAGCAGCACAGTTGGACACGGCCCGCAAACTCATGAATTAATGGATGAATAACGCTGTATCGCTCTCCCCTAAAGGACAGAGGAGCCATTTCTAGGAAAATGCATGCATTTTTGAGACCACATTCTTTAGTAAAATATATCAGACACATATATTCAAATATTACATATTTTCTTCCCTGTGAGAAATCAAGTGTGTAAATAAGCAAAATTGTATAACAGGTATTGTGAAATAGAAATACAATGATCTAAAAGGAATGAATGGAAACTAGGCAAGAGAAGAGCTAGGGGGAGAAAGAAAAAGAAAGGAATTGAAACAAAGCTTTTGTAAATAAAGTGGAAAGAGTACTTGGAGAGAGGGTAGGGAAGTGGGAAGAAGAATCAAGATAGGCCACGCACATGAGCAGATTCCTCATGATGAATGTGATCGTCATGCATATTTGAGGTGACCAAGAAAATTAATTAATCAAACAAATTCTACTCTCTGGTATGATGTAAAGTATTTGAAAGGTTGCTGACTCAGTGAAGCAAAGCATGCTGGGCACAGTCATGTGAATCTATATTTCCAGCTATGCATGAGGCTGAGGCAGAAAGACTGCTTGAGCCCAACAGCATGAATATAAGTAATCTGAACAAGCTTGTCACTACTGAGAGAGGAGGAGGGAGAAGGGAAGGGGGAAAGGAGGGAGAGAGAGAGAGCCAGAGCCAGAGCCAGAGCCAGAGCGAGACAGAGACAGAGACAGAGCCAGAGC
>PVKA01039927.1:0-19126 GCA_004027165.1 Ctenomys sociabilis
AGATAGAGGGGCCTTGGGATCCAGGTGGGGGCACCTCTCAAGCCCACAGGCCATTCAGCTAGTGGAGAAAACTGTGACATACTGGATTCCAACACTCCAGAACCTGGAAAAACACCACTCATCCAAAAATACAGAAGAAAGGGCTAGCCTGATAGCTCAGTGGACTAAAGTGCATGTGCCAAGTGGGCCCCCACCCCCTGGGGCATGCTGAACTCATGATTGAGACTGGGTGTGGTGGTGTGCGCCTGTAATCCCAGCGCTTGGGAGGCTGAAAACAAGAGGATCACTATGAATCTGATCTGTGTAGTGAGACCCTGTAGATTCTGTAGACACTGTACTAAAAAAAGAAAGAAAATTAGAAATTTTAAGAAAAGAGAAAGTTTATTTTAAATAAACTTATATATGGCATGTTTGTTTCCTGTGTTATTATTATTCTCAGATTTCTTCTTTCATCATTTCCCTTTGCACCCCCCACCCACCTGTTTTTTCCTTTTCCATGGTGTTGGGGTGCAGCCCAGGGCTTCGCACTCACTGGGCAAGCACTGGTACATTGAGCTACACCCCGAGGTCTCAGTTCTTTCAGGGTAGGGCTGCTGGCAACATGTTCTCCTACTTTCCTCTGCCTGAGAATGTCATTTCCCTTTCATTCCTGAAGGATATTTTCACCGAACCTATGATTCTGAGTTGATAGTACTTTCAGTACTTGAAAAATACTGTATTGTATTCCTTCTGGATTCCATAGTACTGTTGAGAAATTTGCTCTTAATTATTTTTGTCCCTGTGGGTAATGTATTTTTCTCACTGCTTATAAGATATTTTGTCTTTTAGCCTTTTTGACATTTTATTCTGGTGTATCTTGGTGTTTTATTTCTTTGAGCACTCAGTTTGGGATTTAGCATTTTTTACTCCATAGCTTTGTTTGCCAGATTTGGGCAGGTTTCAGGAGTTTTTGGTTTTTGTGTTAGTGCTTTTTTAGCTCTGCTATCTTTATCTCCACTTCCCCGGACTCTGAAGTTAAGAGTTAGATCTGCTGGGTGTGGTGGCACAGGCCTGTAATCCCAGCACTTGGAGGGAGGAGGATCCCTGAGAGTTCAAGTCTTTGAGGCTTTCTTCTCCCCATGCCCTCCTCTTCCTGCTTCTGGTTCTCTTTTTATTTTCCCTTTTCTTCCTCTTTTTTCTCCTCCCTTTCCATCATCATTGTCAATCTCACTATTGTTCACAAATTACTGTATTCCTTCTTCCCCTCCCCTTGTGTTATGCCCTCTCATTGGATTTGGTTACTGTATCTCTCAGTTCTAAATTCTGTATTTGTGAAATATATATCGTTTACTATTTTTGCTGAGACTCTTTTTCCTTTATCTCAGTCTCATTCACAATTGTTTGTTGAGGCATGTGTACGATGGCTGCCTTAAAACCCTTGTCAGGTAACTAACATTTGTGTTAACTTCGTGTTGGTATCTACTAACTTATTTCTCAGTTTGAGATACTCTTGCTCTTAGGATAAGTGATTCTCAGTTGAAACTTGTTCACTTTGAGTATTTTATTAAGAGAGTCTAATAAACTCTCTCTCTTTTATTATTTAAGCCTATTTTTGCTGGCTTGCCTTTTCTGTTCTATTCTTTTTTTTCTTTCTTGGTAGTAGTGAGGATTAAAGTAGGACTTTGAGATTAAGCTATTTTTCCATTTTATTTTATTTTTTATTTTGAGACAAGGCTTTACCAAATCTAAGTTGCCCAGGGTGGGCTTAAATTTGGGATCCATCTGCCTCAGATTTCCAGAGTTCTGGGATTACAGGTATAGACCACTGTGCCTGGCTCTTCTGAATGTATTTTTCTAGCACATTATTAGAAACATGTAAAGGAGGGACAACTTCTCCTTACTTCCATGTAGAGATAAATACCATGCTTTCGCTTTGCTTCTGTTTTGTTTGTTTGTTTTTTGAGACAGGGTCTCACCATGTAGACCAGGCCATCCTTAAATTCAGGGTGATCCTCCTGCCTCAGCTTCCTGAGTGCCGAGCTTACAGGCAAGCACCACCAAGCCTGGCTGTACTTCACTTGCTACACAATGTTCCTGCCTGGTGGAAATGGGTGTTCTGGTTCTCAGCAGCCTCCTGGATCCCTCTGGGCTGAGAAGGGTGCTGACCATAGTGCCCTCACTCCATCCTAGGGAAAAGAAAGTAAGGGTAGCTATGCTACCTCTGTGCTCAAGTAACATCACGGGCTATGTCGCCTCTGGTGCCCACCAGTAGTAGGAAGGGAGAGGCGATGCACGTTGTGCAATGTGCTATGATTTGAACGGTCCCCCAAAACTCAAGTAATTTAATCCTGTTGTGAGGTATTATGAGGTAGAGCAAGGTAGGACAGTTAGGAAATGACTGGATTGCAAGGCTCTGCTCGGAGTAATGGGTTATCACTGAAGTGACTTTGTTACAAAAATGTGCTCTCACAAACACTAGGGAGATAACAATGTAGAAAGTATTAATTATTGAATCTGATATTTCAGCTATAAAAAATAAGGTAAATATAAGCCGGGCGTGGTGGCGCACGCCTGTAATCCCAGCACTCGGGAGGCTGAGGCAGGAGGATTGTTGTGAGTTCGAGACCAGCCTGAGCTACAAAGTGAGCTTAAGGCCAGCCTGAACTGCATAGTGAGACCCTGTTTCAAAAAGACAAAAAAAAAAAAAAAAAAAAAAAAAAAAAAAAAAAAAAAATAAGGTAAATATATAGCTACACTCTCTTCATTCACTGATTAGAGACATCTGCTATAACAATGCCTATAAGTACAATATCATGTATGCACCTTGTATGATACCAAAATATTACAAAAACATTTTGCAATGTATTAATTTATCGAATCTGTCCTGTTAATTTGTCTTGAAACTGTCTCATTGCTATTTGTTCTTCAATAAAAATAATAATAAAAAAACCAAAACTGTGCTCCCTATTTCTGCCTCATTATTGGATTCCCTGCACCTTGATTCAGCAGGAAGGCTGTCACCAGGAGCTGTGCGTATGCCAGAGCTTTGCTCTTGACTTTCAGAGCTATGAGCTAAATAAATCTCTTTTCTTTATAAAATACTCAGCCTTGGATACAGTCATATTTTGGTACTCAATTGGTTTGAAACTCATTGAATTTGATACTTAGTGCATTTTGACATGAAAATTTTGTCCTGATTACCTTGTGACTCACTACCTTTTCTGGCTAATGTTTTACACTTGTCATTTTTGTGGTAGTTGTGGTGCATTCCTGGAACCGATTAATGAGTACAGAGATAGCACTGTTCTTGTTACACTGCCCCTCTGCCCCACGTCAGACTGAGACAGAATGTCAACCTCGACTCGGTTGCTACTGCTGGGGGTTGGGAGTGGCCTCCTCATTGCTGCCAGGCAAGAAAGAAGCTTTGGTCTTTGCTCAGCCTTCCCGACACTTCACTGATGTCAGCTATTAGGTATTTTGCTATGCTGTATGACTGGAAGTGTATGTCCCCAACCCTTTCTTGTTATACTAGGGTGGGGTAGGGCACAGTTTTGGGGTCTTGGGGGTGGTGGTGCTTGACCGGAGAAGAATAACATGGTCTACATGTGTTCTATTTCATTAGATTGTTCTTTCCCTGGTATTTTGGCTAGAGAAAGCCAGCTTTTCTTGGCACAATTTCTGTCTGGGTCCTTTGCTGTTTCTAAATTGGCCACTTCTTTTGGCCCAAGTCTGGAATAATGAGCCAAAAAAGGAAACCCAGAGACTGACTCATCACTGGAGCGTTCCTTAGGCTCCAAGTACCCTAGACATTCTGCCTCCTGTTCTCTGCCTTTCAAAACCTTCTTATATTTGTTTTATATCCAGTGTCCAGGGTTTCAGTTGTACTGAGTGAAATGAATAATAAAAAGTATATCTCTATCTTCCTGGAAACCCAAGACTGCACAATGGTTGCATGTGCATGTTTTCCAGAATTAATTTTTTTTTTTTAAATGAAATTGGATCTTCATTTAGAGGTCAGGCAGGTTTTCAGCACAGTACAGATTCTGCCTTTGTCCAGCTCCTCCCTAATGGTTTCAGTGAGAAGCCCCCTGGGTGGTACTGTGGATGCACTGCGTTGCTGGAGGAGCCGTGTAATGTCTGGTTGCCCCACCAGTGGGAGTGGCACACTTGACTGTGTCTTTCCTGTTGTAATTAATAGATTATCTATGGGGAGAAACTTTGATATCTTATGAGCATTCATTTCCCCCAACCTTTTCCTCAGTTGTTTTAGTATCTCTTGGTGAATATATTAAGTTTAAAAAATGGGAACTTTTTAAATTTTGTTGTTTTCTTTCAATTTGTTAGCTAGTATTCATCTCTAGAGTAGAGTTTTATCTTCCATCCTTTTTTTTTATTTTTTTGGCAGAACCGGGGATTGAACTCAGGGCCTTGTACTTTCCAGGGAAGCCCTTATTCTACTGAGCCATCTCCCCGGCCCTCTTCTATCCTTTTATTCTTCCTTAGAATAAATATGTGCTTAGGTCATGTTTTATGATTTCCTATTTTATATTCATACCTATTTATTTATATGTATATTTTTCTTTTATGTGGTGCTAGAGACTTAACTCAGGGCTTAGCCCATGCTAAGCAGATGCTCTGAGCTCTATTCCAGTCTCATTATATTTTGGATGTTATGGTTTTCTTGATATTTCCCTAGGCAGACTGTATCACATTGAGCTCTTCTGGGTTCATTATTCAGTTCTTTTGGCATAAACCCCAGATCTAGGGCATTTCCTTGGTTTCTGAGTGTCCCTAAGATGTTACATATTCACCAAATTCACTTTGTGCTCCACACCAGGAACCAGCTATTTCTAGCCAATCCTGCTTCCTTCCAATAGGAATGGCATTTACAAATGTACATAGGTGACTAGGGAGGACAGGTGAAAAGATAAAATGTTGAATGAAACTACTAATCCATAGCCATAACTGCTACTATTTTCTTTTTTTGTTTTTTGGTGGGACTGGGGATTGAACTCAGGCCCTTGTGCTTGCCAGGGAAACTCTTATTCTATAAGCCATCTCCCCAGCCCCACTGCTACTATTAGTGATTTAAATCCTTATTCAAAATTAGGGAGGTAGTTGGGTGTGGTGGTGCATGCCTTAATCCCAGCACTCAGGAGGCTGAGGCAAGAGCATTGCTGCAAGTTCAAGGCTAGCTTGAGTTGCATAGTGAGTTCAAGACCAGCCTGGACTACATAGTGAGACCCTGTCTTAAAACAAACAAACAGATAATCAAAGGTTAGGGCAGTAGTGTTTCAGTACCATAGTATGGAATTATGTCTGTGTTGCCCCTGCCACTGGAATTCCATGGGAGCCAGAAAGTGTCTTTTCCATTCTTATGTTCACGGTGTTGAGTTCTGTTTCTGGAACAAAAGAAGCAGTTACGAAAGACATGGGCTTAAATTGTGGTAAACAGATTCCTAACTCAAGCATTGACTTCTTATCTTTTCTCCTTTTTGATGCTGTGGATCAAACCCAGGGATTTGCTCATGCTAAGTATGTGCTCTGTCATCCAACTACGCCCCCAGCCTAATGAAAGTATTATTCTTATGTTCTAACTCTGGACTGTGCAGGTAGTCCAGTTGCACAGAAATGTTAATAGGCCGCAGGAAAATTATTAAATATTTCAGAACACGTTTCTCTTGTTGAATGGAAAGCATTTTATTGGCTTCAGCATGCTATAAAAGACCATTATAAGATGTAAGGCTGATCTTTCAGGTGGTGGTAAGCAGTCAAGTGGCGCAATCAGATTCAGTTTGATTGCATGCTAAAGTTGCTTTCCAAGCTTTATGGCTCATCCTAGAGGTGAATGGTATTAAATTGATGTTGTCTTGGGATGTAAGTGCTGTGTTTTTCTTTTGCTGACTGATGCTTCTTCTACTTTATAACTTCAAAGTCAGTAGGTTGCTTAATTTCTGTTCTTCATCTGGAAAAGATTATACAGTGACCTAAACAAATGAGCTTAAACATTACATAATGTCCACATGCATCAAATCCTACATGGACCCTCACTATTATACATAATTTTTATATTTTATGTACCACTTAAAATAAACTTCAGAAGATTAATGAGAAAAACATATTAAGTCCTTTGATACATAGTAGTCAAATGAAAGATGTATTATAGGAGAAGCGTAGAACTTAGTCATTATGAGGCATAACAAAGGAAGCCTCTCATCAGATCCTAGAGTTTGTTTTTACTTGAAGGAATTGTAGTGTGGTATTTTAATAAGAGTTTCAAATGAAAGGGTAGTTGCAGACCAAATCTTCCTTTGAGACCATAATGATAAGGAGACTCTAAGGTTAGAGTTTTTTCAGTGTACCCTAAGGGGGGGGAGGCAGAAGGCACACAAAAAGTGGATTTATTTATAATCTGCATTTGAGTGAAGGAACAGAATATAAAAAAGAAAGGCTAACATAGTAAATACTATATTTGTCAAAGTAAGAGAAGTGTATACATGTGTTTGTTTATGATTAAGAAGAGGACTTTGTCTCATGGCCAGGAGATTAAACATGAGGCTTAAAGAAATGTTTTGCTTCCTGAATTTGATTTCAAGAGTATCAGTAGAGCCCAGGAGTTCAAGACTAGCCTCAATAATACAGTGAGACTTCACCTAAAACTAAGATAATTTTTATATGGGATAAAAATTATAAACAATATAGATAAATGACTTAGTGAAAATTCCCTCTTCCCTCCAATATTTTGTTTCTGTTCCTTCAGATAGAAGTTCAGTAGAAACATTCTCACAATAACATAATCACACTGTAATGCTGCTATTCCTCTTTTTGAAATTTCATTATGTTGTCCAGGCTGGTCTTGAACTCTCTGGTTTAAAAGATACTCTTGCCTCAGCCTCCCAAGTCTCTGATGCTACAGGTCTTAGCAGTGCAGCAATCCATAGCATTGTTTTCTTGTTTGTTTGTCTTGGGATAAGGATCCTTGAACTTCTGCTCAGGCTGCCTTGAGCTTGTGGTAACCCTCCTGCCTTGACCGCTAAGCACAGCATCATAGATGTGTGCTGTGACTCCCCACCCCTTTTTGATAGTTGAATTCTATGCCATTTAGCCAATATGCAACTGAAGAATAATTTCTCCTTTTTGTTATAATACACAGTGCTTCACAAAACCACTCTACATATCTACCAATTTATGTATTTTGGTAAGATTGCTTTCGAGGAATGGAATTATATCAGATAAAAGTTGCAAATATTTGGTCAGGGCTATAGTAGAGCATTTGTCAGGCCGGGTTCAATCTCCAACACTGGACCAAAAAAGGAAAAAAAAAAAGAGTTAAGATTTCACAGTTGGAGCCGGGGAGATGGCTCAGTGGAATAAGTGCTTCCCTGGCAAGCGTAAGGGCCTGAGTTTATTTATTTATTTATTTTTGTCTTTTTGAGACAGGGTCTCACTATGTAGTTCAGGCTGGCCTTAAGCTCACTTTGTAGCTCAGGCTGGTCTTGAACTCAAAACAATTCTCCTGCCTCAGCCTCCCAAGTGCTGGGATTGCAGGCCTGCGCCACCACGCCTGGCTCAAGGGCCTGAGTTTAATCGCCTGTTCCATCAAAAAAAAAAAAAAAAGATTTCACAGTTGTTTAATGAAGGATTCATGAATTTATACTGATTAAGAATTCTTCATCTCATGAATGGACAAAGAAAGTGTGGTCTTTATATATAATGGAATATTACCCTGCTATAAAGAAGGATAAACTTGAGTCATTTGTAGGAAAATGGATGCACCTTGAAACCATAGGATTAAGTGAAATAAAGCAGACACACAAGCTTCATTATCATGTAAATTTCTTATTATATGGGAACTGCAAATTATAAATAAAGAGCAAAATAAATAGATAATAGAAAATAGGAAGATAGATATTATGAAGAATGGAAGGGGACCAAGAAATGGACAGAGAAGGAACGGAGAGGAGAAAAAGGGATAAAAAGATGTGCTATACCTGTACCAGCTCCCAATGAGGAATATATCTACTGCAAGCATGTATTAATAAACATGTATTGGAAAAAGAGAATCATTCATCTCAGATTACATCAGTTCTCTCCTTTGTTCCTTTTTAAACCACCCTGTCTTCCTCCCCTGTAGCATATGGCAGAATTATATTTAAATAATGGGAACCATGGCCCAGTGAGATAGCGCCTTGTCCTCAGCCCCTCCCTAGGCAGGCACAGGGACCTGGCTTTGATCTCAGCACCACATGCTTGATGGCCTCCCCCTGGCGAGCTGACCACCGAGTCTGGGTGTGGTGGCACACGCCTGTGATCCCAGCACTGGGGAGGCTGAGGCAGGAGGACCACTATGAGTCCTAGCTGCATAGTGAGACTATTGTATTATTATAATACAATAATGATAATAATAATAATAGTGGGGAACTGTTTTAGTCCTCCACCCTTCTTGGGCAATGTAGTGGTATTACTGTTTTCCTCCATTGTGTCCTTTGCGTTCCTTCCTGTTGTCTTATCTTGTTGTGATTCGTATTTCCTATTTCTTTTAGTGGGAAACAGGACACAAGGATATTTCTGGCTTCAGCTTCT
Source organism: Ctenomys sociabilis (assembly GCA_004027165.1). NCBI lineage: Eukaryota > Metazoa > Chordata > Mammalia > Rodentia > Ctenomyidae > Ctenomys > Ctenomys sociabilis. Next base: position 8,563 of record PVKA01039927.1, read on the forward strand.
CACTTTATAGAGAATTCTGTAGCCTGTTTGGGGTCAGGAGAAGGGAGGGTCAGTTTTTCATTTTTTTTTTTTGCATCAGGAATTGAACCCAGGACCTTGCACTTGCCAGGCAGGTGCTGTGCCACTGAGCTGCATCCCTGACCCCGGAGGTCAATAGTCCTTTCTATAAATGATGATGCTTTTCTTTGGAAGATAGTCTTTGTACCTGCTGTCAGGATGCAGGCCTTTTCCTACTTTTATATTGATTGAATTGCCTTCTTTATTTGATTTTTAACAGACAACAAGATAAGTAAATGTTTTTTCTTTCTTTTGGCAGAACTGGGGATTGAACTCAGGCCCTTGAGCTTGCCAGGCAAGCATTTATTCTACAGAGCTGTCTTCCTGGCCCCAGTAAATTTTTTCTTTTGCCTGAAATACTGGTGCACACCTGTCATCCCAGTTGCTTCGGAGGATATTGCTGAAGGATCCCAAGTTTGAGCCCAGCCTGGGCCACAAAGTGAGACCTTGCCTCAAATTTTTTTTTTCTTTTAGAAGAATTCTTCAGTGCATAGCTTAAAAATTATATTTTGTCAAGTAATATATGATAGTATATAAACATGTTCAAAAGAGGAGATAGGGAAAAAAAGTTATTTTCCGCTGTATCCCTCAGCTTTTGGTTCTCAACCCAGGGTAAAATATAGAATTAAAATGCTTTCTCAGAGGATGTAGGAATACTTACCTGACAGGGGAGATACCATGATCACGTCAAAGGATGTAGGCATTTGTATATTTAATAGATATTGCCAAACTTCCCTTCCTGGAAGTCATCAGCAACTAGCACAACGCCTGCTTGGCAAGTGTGAGGCTGTGAGTTTTCTATGTTATTTATTTATTTATTTATTTTTGGTGGAACTGGGGATTGAACTCAGGCCCTTGTGCTTGCCAGGGGAGGCCGTGAGTTTGAGTCCTGGTCCAAAAAAAAGTTCAATTTTCTCATGCTTTTATCAATCTTGATCATGATGTTCTGAATTAAAATTTTTTTCCACTCTGATGACTAAAATAAATTATATAGTTTGTATTTTCATATTAATACAGAAGTTGAGCTTCTTCCTCGTTGAAGATCAGTCTGTATTTTCTGAGAATTGCCTGTTACCTTTGTGGGCTTTTTTTTTTTTTTTTTTTTTTTTTTTTTTTTTTTTTTTTTTTTTTTTTTTTTTTTTTTTTTTTTTTTTTTTTTTTTTTTTTTTTTTTTTTTTGAGACCCTGTCTTTTTTTGAGACAGGGTCTCACTATGCAGTTAGGCTGGCCTCGAGCTCACTTTGTAGCTCAGGCTGGTCTCGAACTCAGAACAATCCTCCTGCCTCAGCCTCCTGAGTGCTGGGATTACAGGCATGCGCCACCACACCCGGCTACCTTTATGTTTTTAATATTGGGTTAATGGTGTGGGTTTTTTCCCCCTCAGATTTGCAGTTAACTTTTATATATATAAAGATTAACTGTCTGGATGTTAATAAGCAATTTTTTTTTGTCCAGTTCTTTCAGTTACACTTATTTATCTTTGTTTTGTTTTATAACTGCCTAGTTTTTATAAGTAGACTTTTTCCATCCTAAGACTAAAGATTTTCCTGTGTTTGCTTCTGTTAAGTATATTATTTTTATTTTTAAATAAAACACCAGATACTGGTGGAGTCATTTTTATTTTAAGGAGCAGAGTGCTCAGTAGGTTTTTTTCCAGATGTCTTTCCTGCTGTCTCAGCAGAATTTATTGGTGCCTTTGGAATACAAGCTGTATCATAGCTTTATCATTGGTAAGACAACATATCCCGATGCTAGAAATTAAGGGAAAAAAGGTTTATGTAGCTCACAGTTTGTGGAGGTTTTGTTCTGCACGCAGCTAGGTAGGGTGGCATCGCAGAGGGGTGCCAGCTCATGGTGGCGGAAGACAGCAAAAGCAACAGGAGCAAAGGGCAGGAGCAGCGGAGAGCAGGCCTCTTTCCCCTTTTGTTGTGTGCAGGCTGCTTGCCCCAGGGCCAGGGTAGTGCTCACACATCCCAGCACTGGACCATGACACAATCACAAAGTGCAGAAGCTGCCCCATCACTGCGTGAGGCTCTGGGCGACAGCTAGACACAAACCACAGCGCTTACCTACTGGGAGTTGCTCCTGCTTACGGAAGTAAATACTCTCTATTGCTCATTCTGTAGCCTCTCTCTCTAGTTCCCTGGTGAGGGTGACGTAGGAATGGATTTGCTAGTACAGTTGGCTGAGGTGATTAGGGTAGATTTTTGTCCTGCACGTGTAAACATTAACTGAGCCTCATTACCCTCCTTTGCTGCTTTACCTTAGTAGGCAACCTCCTGCAGAACTGGCCCTTCGACATTCTCTGAGAAAAGAAAAAACCGCTACAAATATTTAGACTAATGTGTGCATGCATCGGTAAAAAGGAACTTCTTTAGTTATAATTGGAGAGCCACAGAAGCATATTTTTGTTATAATCTTGCAAATATGCCACTGCTCCACCTAAAATTGCACAGAATGTCCCAGATAAGTATTTTGGTGTTTTTTTTTTTTTTTTTGTTGTTGTTTTTTGTTTTGTTTTTGGTTGTTGTTAAAGAAACTTATTTAGCATCTGTCTTGAGTTTGTCAAATACTTCCTCTTAAACTGTTATATTTATGTAATTTTTAAAGTATTTTTTTTTCCTTCAGATATTGTCATTCATTTATCAAATATTCATTGGTTACCTACTCTGTGATTAATAGTGTCCTAAGTACTAATGTGCAGTCGGGAACTAAGAAGCAACCTACAGTGCAGAGGCAGGAGGGTTGCCACAAGTTCAAGGCCAGACGGGGTACATAGGGAGTTCAAGGCTGGCTTGGACTATGTAACAAGATCTTATTTCAGGAAATAAATAAATAAATACATAAGACCTCAAGGATTCTAAATACATTGGATTTATAAGCTATGGGAGGAGATAACAGAACACAACAAAACAAAAGGCTCAGCTTGTCATCAACTTGGTGGAAAAGATAAAGCAGGATGGTCTTGTAGTGAATCACCTTCAGGGCACCAGTTGGTAAGAGGTTGATATAGTTAATAATAAATTTTAGTTATTTGTTGAAGAGTATGAAAAAATGGGAAGAGACTAGACCTTAGATAAGATCCTGTGGAAAATCTTAGGTTTTCTGTTTTCAAGCTCTATGGCCTCAAGACAATTATCTAAACACTCTGATTCTCGGGTTTCTCAGTGCCTGGAGGAGGAAATGACAACTCAGCCCTTAGTTATATCTTTTTTTTGAAACAGGGTTTCACGATGCATTGTAGGCTGGTCTTGAACTCACTTTGTAACCAGCATGGCCTCAAACTTGCAGTGGTCCTCCTGCCTCAGCCTCCTGAGTACTGGGATTATAGGCATGTCCCATTACACCCAACCAAAAATTTTAAAATTAGAAATTTCATATAATTTCTATAGTTAATATAATGTGTCAAATAAACTAGGATATTCCAAGAACAATGCCTTTACATAGCTATGTATAAATAGCCATTCAGCCATTCATGACAGTTGTCACCATGGTGACTGCTAAACTGAGGAATTACTGATATTAGCATATTCATTTCCAGTAATTGTCATAGTTTAACATTCATCTACTCTTTTTGTTTTAATTTCTCTGAGACAGGATCTCGCTGTGTAGCCCATGTTGGCTTCAGACCTGCAACAATTCTCCTGCCTCAGTCTCCTGAATATTGGGGTAACAGGCATGTGCCATAATGCCCAGATTGTTCATCTACTCTGAGCCAAACTTTTTTGAGGACACATATAACAGAACAGAAAATGCATTTGTATTGAACATTATGTCAGAACAAATTTTGGTACATTTAAAAGCTAATACATCAAAGAGTCTGGACAGAAGAACAGTTCGGATTCGTAAACACCTGTTTTATTTCTTCATGCTGAGGAGGAACTATGGTTCAAAGATATCTGTTTAACACCTTGTACTACTAGAGGTACAGGTTGGGATCCTCCCAGGCCATAGGTGAGAGCAAAGGCAGCCAGAAGATACCACGTATCTGACAAGACCTCTGTGCAGATTTCCACCGTGGGGATTCTGAGGCCATCCTGAAGTCATTCTTCCTCAGATAAATCAAATGCTGTTGCAGGGGGGAGTAGAGTATGGAGAGAGTCTTAGATACTTTTCTCTCATTGCTGAGGCAAAATACCCAAAGTTGCAGGGAGGAAGGCTTATTTAGCTCACAGTTTATAGAGGTTTCAGACCATACTTGGCTGGCTCTAAGACAAGAAGCACACGGCAGAAGGTATCACAGAGGAGAACAGTTTCTGGTGCCCACAAGGTAGCAAAAGCAGGAAGGGACTTTAACAGCATCTTTCTGCCCCCTGTACACTGTTAGGCTACCATGATTAAGGCAGTGCCAAACCAACAGTGGACCACTTTAGTGATCACACACCCCTCACCTCAGCGTTGTACTTTGAATCAATCACACGCTATAGATCCAGCCACCTCTGAAAAAGCTCCATCTGTGACCCTCGGCTTGGGGGAGCAGGGACATCTAAACAGGGTAGTAGGTAAGGCAGAAGTAAGAAACCTGGAACAGGCCAGGATGATGAAATGGGTGTTCTACATCCAGCAGAAAGAAAAACAAAACAAAACAAAACAGGAATGTGCAGGTAACAACTGCACTGGTTTAAGAGGTATTCTATTTATTCAGATATTCTGAATGTACTTGATTTATTACCAGTTATTCATTTACTGTAGAAACAAGACTATGGTAAGTATTTCCACTCTTGTTTTGTTTTTTGTTTTCTGTCAATAAAGAGGTATCTCTCCCTTGGTTGAGCCTAAACTCATGGGTAAAAGATTCAGCCAAGATCTTCATCTACTACCCCATATAATTTCTATTTGTACTTTTTCCCCCTTAATAACTTGTTTTCCCTCTACCTGTAGACATACTTATATACATCTCTTAAAAAAAAGTCCACCAAAATCTTGTTCTGACTCTCACTTCTTTTGATGACTTTTTTAGGATAGTCTGGTCTTATATCTTTTACCCTTCATTTCCTCTTTAATTCTGTGGTCTTGCTAAATTCTTCTGATTTCTGGGACTTCCCATCTTCTTGGTAGTCAGCAGTAATGGCCTAGGCCAGTGGTAATAAACAATTTAGAATTTTCAATGGTACGAATGGCCTGCTGCAGCACGCATGCCTTAGGTTCACCACCACTGGTCTAGGGCATGCTCATTGTCTGCTGGACATCGCCAACAGTATGTCACCGGCATTTTAGAATGAAGTGAATTTCTGCATGAGTGAACTCCATTTTCATAGGATGATTTTTTTTTTTTTTTTTGCGGTGCTGGGGATTGAACCAGGGACCCTGTGTTTGCCAGACAAGCGCTTATTCTATGGAGCTATCTCCCCAGACCCCATAGGATGATTATCTTAAAATATGTCCACAAATTCAGCTGGACTTTGTGACTTCTTTATAATTAGTAGAGTAAGGCAGAAGTAATGGGTTACAACTTCAGGGATTAGGCTTCCTCCTCTCTTCTCCCTCCTTTCTGACAACCCATCAGAGAGGTTCATTTAGTAAGGAGCCAAGTCTCCCACACACCTCCAGCATTACCTTTCCAGACGTGGAAGTGAACTTGAAAGTGAACCCTGCAGCCTAGGTTAGCCTTCAGATGATGTTGCCCCAGCTGGTGTCCTGACTGTAATCTTGTGAGAAGCCCTGAACTTGACCCAACCAGCTAAGCCTCCCTAGATTCCTGACCCACAGCAACTGTGATGTAGTAACACATTTGTTGTTTTAAGCTGCCAAAATCTGTGGGTAATTTGTTATAAAGCAATAGTTAACCAGTACACATGGTAAACCTGTTTTACCAGTCCCAGTGAATTACAACTGAACCAGAAAACTCCTCGTTCACCTCCCAAGATGCAGTCCAGGACCAAATCTTGTTATTTCCAGTAGGTATCTGTTAAATCAGCTTGTTCTGATTTTTCTTGTTACTTTTTAGACTGTTATTTTTCATATGGACTAAATTGCCTCTGGTCTTACTCCCTTGTAATCCAACCTCCACTCTGCCATACAACAGTCATTCTAAAAAGCGAGCTTGATCATCTTTCTTCTTTGGCTAAATTACCCTCACTGAGAGGGAGTAATCTCCATCTTCACAGGGCAGGTAAAGCCATGTGAGAGTTCATCCTAGCCCTGCTTTGCAGTCCCATCTCCTATCTCATGCATCATAAATGGCTTATGGTTGCCAGAACCTGCTGTGGCTCTTCCTGTTTCTGGGATTTAGTATATGATACCCTCTGCTTTTTCAAGACTTACCACTTCTCTGAAGCATTCTCTGCCTACTGAGTTAGGCACTCCTCAGCTCTTTTCCTGTCATCCCCAGTGGCAGCCTCTTTAATTGCTGTAATCATATCACTGTAATGAATGGTTTCTCAGTTAACATCTGCCTTAGAAGTAGACTATGAACCTCACTAGGTTAGGGGTTGTACTCCATTCATCTTGCTGTTTTTAATGGTGGTGCTTCTCTGAACTTTAAAAAATTTTGACACTGTTTATTGTGGTAAGAATACAAGAGTTACCTTCTTAAATGATTAAGCATACAATAAGTTTTTGTTAATTATAGGTACAATGTTATACTGTAAATCTCTAGAGCTTATTCATCTTATTTACTTGACACATTATGCCTGTTAATTAGTAACTTCCCATTTCCTTTCCCCAAACTCCTAGCAATTACTGCTTTATAATTTGATTCAGTGAATTTGACTGTTTTAAAAACACTATGTAAGTGGAATCATGCAGTACTTGTTTTTCTGTGACTGGATTATGTTACTTAGCATACTGTCTTAAGGATTCATCCAGGTTTTTTGAAAGGCTGAATAGTATTCCGTTGTGTGTTCTGTTTATCCATTTATTCTTAGGTAGGCATTTGGGTCGCCTCTACTTTTGGCAGATGTGAATAATGCTGTAATATACATAGAAATGCTAATATCTCTTTCAATTCTTTGGTGTATATATTGTATAGTTCTACATTTGATTTTTAAGGAAGTTCTACACTGATTTAATGAACCCCATACTGTCTCCTATAACAGTTGTATCATTTCATATCCCCACTAACTCTGCACAGGTTCCATTTTCTCTACATTCTCACCAACACTTGTTGACATTTAATTTTTTTGGTAGGTACTATCCTGACAGTTATGTGTTCTGTTCATTTTAAGTCTCTAGCACTTAATAGAGCATTTGAGCAGGGTGCCTTAAACTTTTAGCTTAACGTGGATTCCAGAGTTAACAGCTTCAGTATACACAAATGTAACTTTATTTCTCTGACCTGAGCTTAGCTCTGCTCCATAAATTGCACTTCCAAGAGGGCAGTGATATATATTTAGGGATGGGAGAGTTTGGCTCATGTCATTGTACCCATCTGCATAGGCTTCGTTAGTTGTTGGCATCCTGCTTGTGTCTAGATTGAAACTGCCAAGTCCCTTTCTTCCCTATGCCGGTCTCCTGGAGCTTCCTCCTTCATAGAGTGAGAGTTATCCAGGTTTGCAGGGCTGAGCCAGCTGCTTCAGTGCCTTCCCAGGCGTGCTCTGTGGCAGGCTGTGAGGGACTTTCTGGGGCCTCTGACCCATCCTTCTGGCCACGAGGGCCTGGTGAGCACCGAGCACCTTCAGAAGGTCCACACAATACTACTGAGCTGCCTGGGTTTCTATTACTTGATCTCTTGTGCACCCCAAGCCTTAGCTTGAGATGGAGAAGGGTAGAAGATGCAGATTTCTTTTCAGAAACATAATACAGCATCTTTAAAACAAAAAAATTAATTCTTCTAGTGAAAAAGCCTGACCTCCAACAGATACTTGCTATGAATTTATGGGCCCTATTTTTAGGATAGAAAGCCATGTGATTCATTGTAACTTTTAAAATATAAATATTAAGTGGTTTTAAAATTAATTACGCCATGTTTTGTACGAGGGATCACACTGTGATCTTTCACTATTTATCATGGCCTCGGACAGAATCCAGACCATTTCTATTTCATTTCTATTTATGTTCCTAGAAAGCCAAACTCAGACTTTAAGTCATCAAACTGAACTGAGCACAAAAGACCAGTAAATCCATAAACACCCAACATATGGCCATTAGAGAAATGAAAATTAAAACAACGTTGGAACTTTATCTCACACCAGAAAGAAATCAAATCAAATAACAAATGCCAGAGGGCGGCAGGGGTGGGTGGAAGGAACCCTTCTACCTTGTTGGTGGGAATGTGAACTAGCACAGTCCCTGTGGAAATCTGTTTGGAGAGTCCTCAAAAAAATGAAACTGGAAATTTCATTTGACCTAGATATTCCCTTTCTAGATATCTTCTTGAAAGAGTTAAAGGTATATTACAGTGAGTGATACGTGTGTACCCATGTTTATAGCAGCACAATTTATAATAGCTAAATCATGAACATGGCCTACACATCCATCAACAAATGAATGGATAAAGAACATATGGTGTCTACACACAAGGGCTGCCATAAAGAAAGATCAGTTGAGTGTTTTCATACAAAGCAGACACACAAGTTTAAATATTGCATGATCTCTTTTATAGCAGAAATCCAAAGTATAAATAAGGAGCAAAATAAAAGCTGGATACTGTAATAGGAAGTAGGGAAATAGATCTTTGTCAAATGGGGAAGAGAATCCAGAGATGGACAGAGGGGAGGAGAGCAGGGGAGGAGGATACAAAAGGAATTAAAATGTGTTATGTACATGTGCCAACTTCCCACAAGGAATGTAAACATTATATATTGCAAATATATATTAATAAATAAAAATTATACCTGTATCTGTATCTATCTATATAAAACATATGGGTAGCATTCAAAAATAATTATAGGTAATCAGAAATAATAACATAAGTTTAGCTCTTCATATCATTTTGTATCCTTTCAGTATTTTAAATATGCCAGTAACTTATCAAAATGCATCTCTTCAGTTTGTGAAGAAAAATTCCAGCTACTGGAGTCAAACTAAAGGAGATCCAGCTATTTATATTGCGCTTCTGTTGTACCAAGGTTCTCTAAACTCTTAGCATTACGATCAAGATAGTTTGGCTAAGAGTCAAGCTGCCTCAAATACTAATTACTGAAGTGCAATATTTAAGTGAGTCACTTGAGGTCATAGAAATGATAAGCAAATTTATCAGCGCTGTCAAGGTCATACAGAATTTTTTTTTTTTGGGGGGGTCAGGGTCTTGCTATGTAGCCCAGAGCAGCTTCCAACTCATGACAATCCTCCTGCTTCAGTTGTATGCTGGGTTTGTAGCTGTGTACCACCATGCACACCTATAAGCAAGAATACCTTTTTTTGGTCATCCCTCATTTTAAAGATCTATGTGAATGCCTTGTCCTTTAAAAACCAGTGCATTGGTATCCCAAAAAACAAAACAAAACTAAAAACCAGTGCGTTTCCACATGGAAATGCTGATATCTGACCATATACTGCATGTTGAAAAGACAAATGGTCCATGACCATAGTTTAATACCAAACTCTGAAGATGCCCATGTTCTTTTGATAAAATGGCATAATATCTGCATATAACCCGTACATATCTTCCTGTATACTTTCAATCATTTGTAGGTTATTTATAATACTGATTTCAGTGTTAATAGTTACACTAAATTGATTGAGCATTAGTGACAAGAAAAATGTCTGCTTATTTAGTATGGACACAATTTTTAAATTTTTTTTTTTTTTTTTGAGGTAGGATTTCACAATGCATTCTGTTTTATTCTCTTGTAGAACCAGGGACTGAACTCAGGCCCTTGCGCTTGCCAGGGAAGCGCTTATTCCACTGAGCCATCTGCCTGGCCCCCACAATGCATTTTAGATCCTGGTCTTGAACTCACTTTGTCCCCCAGGCTGGCCTCGAACTTGCAGTGATCCTCCCACCTCAGCCTCTCATGGACACAACTTTTTAAGAAATGTTTTCAATCCAAGGTTTAACCCCAGGAAAATGTAGAATCAGCAGACACAAAGAACTGACTATACTAAGATTAAATTATTTTGATCATCCACTCTTCTCTGAGAAAGACACAGGGGAACATATCAGTATTAGATATATCATCCATAGTGTAATTCAGGTATAAAAAATAAGATACACAAACAGCTACCCTCTCTTTATTTACTGATAAGAGACATATGGTGTAATAATGTCTGTAAGTATAATATCGTGTATGCACCTTCTATGATACCAAAACATTATGAAAAAAGTTTACAATGTATTAATTTATCAAATCCATCTTGTCAAGGTATCTTAAAATTGTCTCATTGATATTTGCACTTCAATAAAACAAAAATTAAAAAATAAAAATAAAAAATCTTAAATAAATAAATATATTATCCTTTTTTGGGGGGGGTGGAGATAGGTTCTCTCTGTGCAGTTCAGGCCATCTTTGAGCTCACTTTGTAGCCGAGGCTGGTCTCAAACTCCCAAAGATCATCCTGTCTCAGCCTCCCCAACTGCTGAGATTACAGGCATGCACCATAATGCCCAGCCTAAGTGCATTGTCATT
>PVKA01039928.1:0-19093 GCA_004027165.1 Ctenomys sociabilis
TTTTTTTTTTTTTTGGTCTTTTTTGAGACAGGGTCTCACTATACAGTTCAGGCTGGCCTTAAGCTCACTTTGTAGCTCAGGCTGGTCTCAAACTCACAACAATCCTCCTGCCTCAGCCTCCCGAGTGCTGGGATTACAGGCATGCGCCACCACACCCGGCTTACCTGCTATTGTTTACTCCTTTTTGTCCTTTGTTTAGTTGTTTGCCCTATTTAATGGGTTCCTTCTGTTCTCATTAGTGGAGTTCTGGTCATTGTGGTCCCTCTCTAGAACATCTTTCAGTAGCCTGTGTAGGGATGGCTTTGTTGTCATGAAATTCTTTAGTTGTTCTTTGTCATGGAAGTATTTCACTTCTCCATCAAATTTGAAAGAGAGTTTTGCAGGGTATAGTAGTCTGGGTTGGAATTTGTTTTCATAGAGGACTTGAAGTACTGTGCTCCGTGCTCTCCTTGCCTTCATGGTTTGTGAAGAGAAGTCGGCCATAATTCTGATGGGTTTTCCTTTGAATGTGATCTGCTTCTTTTCTCTAGCAGCTTTCAGTATAGTATTCTTATGTTGGATTTCTGGGATCTTGACTATTATATGTCTGGGTGTGTTTTTAGTTGGGTTGAAGTTATTTGGCATTCTGTATGCTTCAGTTACCTGAATGTTTGATTGTTTCCTCATATTTGGGAAGTTTTTTGCTATTACTTCTGCCCATATTCTTTTTATATCATATGTGTTGACTCCTTCTTTCTCATTGATGCCTATTAATCTCATGTTGTTCATCTTGGCATCATCTTGCATGTGATAGGTTATTTTTCCTGCATCCTAGTTGTTTTTGAGAGATCTTTTCTCACCTTTTCACTAGCTGCACCAGTGCCTTCAAGATCCAAGACTCTGTCTTTGCTTTCACTAAAATGGTTTTGTAAACTCGTGATTGAGGTTTTAAGTTCTATATCTCTTTGACTCTGCTTCATTTGACCTATTTCTTTTCTGTGTTGCTCATTCAAGGAATCTATCATATTTCTAATCTCCCCCTTTTTTTTTTTTTGTCAATTTCTTCATTAGAGGTAGCTGTTAATTCTTGTACTGCAGAGTTTTTTCCAAATTGGGTTTCCTCCATATATTTCCAGAATTGATTGTCTACTTCAGATGTTATGATTTCAAAGATTTCTTTTTTTATTTCAGAAATTGTTTCTGCTTTGAGTTCCTCTTTACCCTTTTACTGTTGTTTCTTTGCCTGAGATGCTGTTAATTCATATGTTTCAATTGGAATAGTCTTCTCTGTGCTTGTTCTGTGTGGGCATTGGGCTTCCCCCATATGTTTCTGGATTTGCTTCTTTGCTTCTGATGCTATGTATTCAAAAATTTCTTTTTTTCTTTCAGGCATTAATTCTGGTCTGAATTCCTCTATACCTTTCTGCTATTGTTTCCTTGCTTCCGACTCTGTTAATTTGTTCATTTTAGCTGTGGTAGTGTCCTCTGCACTTATCATTGGTGGGCTTGAGGCCTGAGATTGCATTTGGCTCCTTGTTTTTATCATGACTTATAGCTCTGTTCTCTGACTTTTGGTGTAGAGTTTTGGTGCTGTTCTAACCTTAGCACCTTATGAAATTCAGGTATTGTTACCCCACATTCTAGTTCATGTAGTTTTGCCTGGCTTGGGTCTGGCTGCTGTGCTCACCTCCTTCCTGTTGCCGTCCTTGGAGGTGAGCCTATTGTGCCCCTTTGATAAGATATTCTGCTTCTGGATTAGCTGCGTGATTTTGGCCCTAGTCTCAGTGCAAGGACTTCAGCCTCAGAGTTTCTCCCCAGGCCTGTATGCCAGGTCTGGGCTGGGTATGGAGGGGTACAGGGTGGGGCAGGAGAGCACAGAAGGTCTCTCACACACTTACTGGGCCTCGGCTTTGGCGGGTCTGCTAGGCTCCCAAAAGGGTGGTGGTTGTTCTCATTCACCAGGCAGGCTGTGCTGGGTCTGGGGCCATGGGGCAGGAGTTGAGAACACTGGGAAAGGTCTCTCTAGGGTGGCAGGCCTGAAGTTCTCATTCACAGGCTGAGCTGGGTCTTGGGCCATGGGCAGGACTGGAGAACCTTCCCTTCTTTATTTACAAAAGTTGTTTCCATTTTTTCCCTGCTATGTTTTTCTTGTCCCTTCTTTCCTTTCTCCTACTTTTCCTTGCTCCTCTTTTTATTTGAATATTTTCTACTCATTCCACAATACCTATTTTACATTGTGGTACTTATTTTGGTTTCTCACACTGCCATTTCTATTTGTGTTTTGATAATAGTATGTGCTTACCTTTTTTTTTTTTTTTTTTTTTTTTTTTTTTTTTTTTTTTTTTTTTTTTTTTTTTTTTTTTTTTTTTTTTTTTTTTTTTTTTTTTTGTCTTTTTAAGACAAGGTCCCACTGTGCAGTTCAAGCTGGCCTTGAGCTCACTTTGTAGCCTGTGCTGGTCTCCAACTCACAACAATCCTCCCTCAACTTCCCAAATTCTGGCATTATAAGCATGTGCTGCCATGTCAGCTTTACTTGCTAATTTGAACAATGATGCATCTATAGATCAGTTTGGATTTTCTATTGCATGATCTTTATGTTTGCAGATAATGACAACTGCATTTCTTCTAATATATTCCCCCCAAGCAGGTATTGAACCCAGGCCCTTGTGCTTGCCAGGGAAGCGCTTATTCCACTGAGCCATCTCCCCGGCCCTCTTCTAATACTTGTATCATTTCCTTTTTATTTTGTTGTACTGGTTATATACTGCTAAGCAGAAGCTGTGATAGATCTGCCTTTATTTTATTTCCTATCTCAGGAAGAAAACATTTACAAATTTGTCACAAAGTATAGTATTTGGTGGCTGGGTATGGTGGCATGCATCTGTAATCCCAGCAATTATGAGTCTGAGGCAGGAGGATTGCCATGAGTTCAAGGCCAGCCTGAATTAAATAGAAAGAACCTGTCTCAAAATTTAAAAAAGAAAGGATATGATGTTTGAGTTGAGTGTGGTAGCACATGCCTGCAATCTGTGAGGCTGAGACAAAAATATTCTAAATTTGAGCCCAAGCTGGGAAGTTTGTTTATTTATTTATACGGAACCAGGGATTGAACTCAGGCCCTTACACTTGCCAGGTAAGCGCTTATTCTACTGAGCTATCTCCCTGGCCCCAGGTTGGGAAGTTTAGCAAGAGTCTTTCTCAAAATAAAAACAAAAGGTGAGGGAATTCTGGAGATGTACCTCATTCTGCAGATCTTGGGATCATTCAATACCCAGTACTATAATATATATATATATATATATATATATATAGTCTGTTGTAGGAGTTTTGTTGGTATTCCTTGTCAGTTTAAGGAAGTTCTTTTCTACTTCTAATTTGAGCATTGGTAGTAGATGTTACCAAATACTTTTTCTGCCTATGTTAAAATTATATGATTCATGTGTGTGTGTGTGTGTGATTTTTTTTTTTTTTTTATACTGGAATGAAACAGGATCTTCTATTTGCCAGGCAGGCACTGTGCCACTGAGCTACAACCCTGGTCCTTCATTAACATATTTGTAACATTGATTTTTTTTTTCTGGGCCCTGAGGATTAAACCAAGGATATAGTACTACTGAGATACATCTTTAGTGCTTTTTAACTTTTGCTTTGAGACAAGATCTTGCTAAGTTGTCCAAGCTGGACTTGAACTTGCAACCATCCTGCCCAAGCTTCCTGAGTAACTATGATTATAGATGTGTGACATCATGCCTAGCATAAACTGATTTTTGAATATTAAAAATTACTCTTCGTGGATAAACCTCCCTTGATCAGAATTGAGGAACTAGGGATTGAACTCAGGCTCTTGCACTTGCCAGGAAAGTGCTTATTTTACTGCACCATCTCCCCAGCCCTGTACTATTCATTTATATACCACTAGATTTGATTCACTAATATTTTGTTAGGAAGTTTTACATGGACATTGTTGAGTGATATTGGCCTGTAATTTTTTTTTTTTTTTGTAATGAACTTGTCAGAATTTGACACCAGTGTTACGTTGGGTGTATTAATTTGCTATGTCTGCTGTAACAAAGTACCACGAATGGAATAGAATAAACAACAGAAATTTATTCTTCATAGTTTTGAAGCTGAAAGTCTAAGGCAAAAGGGTCTTTGGGGCATGCTTCGTGAGATAGTGGGAGGGGGTCTCTTCTAGGTATTTCCCCAAGCTCCTGGTAGTTCCTTGGCTTATGGCAGAGACTGATTTCTCCACAGCATTCTCCCCACTTTATTTACTTCTTTTTTTTTTTTGCGGTAGTGGGATTGAATTTAGGAACTTGTACTTGCCCGGCAGGTGCTTAAGCTGCTGAGCTATATCCCCAGCTCCTCTCCCCACTTTATAAGGACTTACAGTTGTATTGCATTAGCAGACTATCCTAGGGATTTTATGACCTCATCTTAACTAATCACATTCACAAGGATGTTATTTCCATCCATCCAGCATGTAAGGTCACATTCTGAGGTATAAGGCATCAAGATTTCACCACATGAATGTAGGAGGGACACAGTTTAACCCATAATGCTGGGTTTACATAATGAGTTATGAAGTTTTGTGAGACCAGCAAACTGTTTTTGTGTGTTTTGGTAGATTATAGGTTGTCTTACTGGGTTTGGCAAATTCAAGTATTATCTCTTTGGACATTCCTTCTGTGTTGTGGACTAGCCATAATAGGTTTAGACTGGTGGGGACCAATACAGGTCCTCCAGACTCCAGGCAGAAACTGATTTCCTTCAGGAAGCTTTTGCAGAATGTTGCATGCTTTTTGGCTGGGTGGGACTAAATTCCATAAAGAAGTGTTTCTGAGGCAAGAAACCATCTGCTGGAGACAATACAAAGATAACAAATACTTAGGTGCAGGGACAGATCCTAACTTGTTTCCTTTGTGATGCCAAACTTGTTTCTCATTTTACTATCTGGTTCTTACTGCAGTTGCTGTTCCAGAAAGAATACACTGCCCCTCCCCCTGCACTTCTCATTGGCTAATGACAGTGGGTCAGCTGTCTTTTTGTTTACCCAGTTTGAGGCACTGATCTCACACCCCATATCCCAACCTACAAATTTCTCTCTTTTATGCCTTACTGAACCCCCCTGAATAGGCAACTGAGGGTCTGACCAGTGCTTGGAACTTATGCTTCTCTTCTGGCTTCTGGAGCTCAATTTATGTGTATTTATGACCTTTCTTCTCTATTATTATTATTATTATTTTTTTTTTTTAATTTTGTTGGTACCAGGATCAACTCAGAACCTTGTGCTTGCCACGTATGTGCTTCTGTTGTCTCTTTATGAGTTTGGATATTTTCTATTAACCTGTCTTCTAGTTCATTGTTGGTTTTTTTTTATTTTTTTTTTCATTTGTTTGTTTTTTATGTCAGAGGAGTAGTGTGCCCATGTCATAAAAAGGTATCTTTTTATGCATATCTCATGCATAAGGCATGAACACCCAATTATCACGCTCATGAACCCGAAGGATCTCTAGTTCATTGTTATGGTTTGTGTTTAGTTGTCTCTCCAAAGCCTCATGCAGTCATGGGGTGAACTAGAGTTTGTGATTAACTCATGATCCCCTGGGATTATGGGTGTGTACTACACCCAGCCTGGGCTGGAGAGCCTGAATGCAACATACTGGAGCCTTGCTCTCTGCAGCCTTTGTTGCTGCTACTCTTCCATTTTTACTCTCTGTGCTTTGCTGATACCGTGAAAGGTTGCACTCTGCCATATGCCGCTCTGCCTTGGAGCCAGCCGAGTGTGGACTGAAACCTCCAGTAACTGGGAGCTAAGTAAACCTTTCCTTCCTTAGTTTTTTAAAATTAATTTTATTGAGAAAAAAATTGCAATGAGACAGCTTCAAAACAGGTTGGTAGGAGAGTTACAACAATTAATACATTGCATATTGTTGTCTTTGTAAAAGAACCAGGGGCTGGGTTAAGTTGGCAGCGACTTCTCCTATATAGTAAATTGAAGAGGTAGGATTTTTTTTTTTTTTTTTTTTTTTGTGGAGTGGGGGATCAAACTCAGGCCCCCACACTTGCCAGATAAGCCCTTATTCCACTGAGCCATCTTCCTGGCCCTGCTTCCTTGGTTTTGAGTATTGGGTATTTGTCTCAGCAAGAGAAGAGTAACTGAGACATTCACTAGCATTCTTTCCTAAATTGTCTAATATGCTCTTAAACCCACTTTTTTTTTTTTTTTTTTTTTTTTTTTTTTTTTGTAGGTACTGGGGATTGAACCAAGGACCTGGCACTTACTGGGCAGGTGTTTATGCTGTTGAGCTATCTCCCCAGACCCTCAACACATCTTTTGAATGTTTAGTTTTGGTTCATTGTGTTCTATCCATTAAACAACTTCAGTTTGGTTCTTTTTATAAAATCCAACTCTATGGTGAAATCCCCCATGTTTTCTTCCATTTGCATTTGTATTTTATGTAATATAGTGGTCATATTTTATGTATTCATTTTTCTTTGAGACAGGGTCTAATTATATAGCTCAGGCTGCTGTGGAACACATTATTTAAGCCAGGCTGGCTTTGATCTTGTGGTGATCTTCCTGCCCCAGCCTTCCTAAGGCTAGGATTACACTTGCCACTGTGCCTGGTACAATCACAGCTGTTTTAATGGCTTTGTTATCTCCAATCTTTGCATTGTCTGTAGGTCTGTTTTCTCCATTTTACTTTTCCTTGGTTTTCAGTCATATAATCATATTTTGAAGTGGCTAGTGATTTTTAGTAAAATGACAGGTGTTATGTCTAAAACATTACAGAGGTTCTGGATGATTTTTTAAAATCTAAAAATGTATTTAAAAAATAAAAATTCATTTTGAGTGGGTTGAATAGCATATACTTGTAATTCAGATACTCTGGAAGTGAAGGCAGGAGCATTGCAAGTTCATTAGGCAATTTATCAAGAACCCATCTTAAAATCTAAAAAAGGTCTGAGAAATACAGTTTAGTGGAAGAGGGCTTGCCTAGTATGCCCAAGGCCTTGAGTTCAATCCTCAACACTGAAAACTGGGTGTGGTGACGCAAGCCAGTAATCCCAGCACTTGGGAGGCTGAGGCAGGAGCATTCCTGCTAGTTCAAGACCAGCCTGGGCTACAAAGTAAGCTCAAGACCATCCCAAACTACATACATATGAGATTCTGTCTCAAAAAGACAAAAACAAACACCTTCTGTGCCAGACACCTTGTGATTGTTCTGTGTTTGACAGGATTGCAGAGGAGTCTGGTTCATCCATCTGGTCAGAGCTGGGAGAGGCCTCAATTGTGGTTTTGCTAAAGCTCTGTCTGGTTTATATCTGCCCCAGTTGGATCCCTGCAAGTTTCTAGCCCGGAGGCTGGGGTCTCACCAGGGCTCCATCCTCTGTAGGCCCTGAATGTTAGTCCTGGTCTCATTGTATCTGCTGTCAATCACACAGCTGTACCTCTTCCCTCACAGTTGGCCTGTTTTTATTTCTTGCACTCCTGCTCAGCTATGTATGTTTAAATATTTAAAATATTTTTTTGAGACAGAGTCTCACTATGTAGCCTATGTTGGCCTTGAACTCTTGGCAATTCTCCTGCCTCAAAAATGTTTTAAATTGGAGCTGGGCGTGGTGGTGCATGCCTATAATCCCAGCACTCAGGAGGCTGAGGCAGGAGGATTGTTGTGAGTTCGAGACTAGCCTGAGCTACAAAGTGAGCACAAGGACAGCCTGCACTGCATAGTGAGACCCTGTCTCAAAAAGACAAAAAAAAAAAAAAAAAAAAAAAAAAAAAAAAAAAAAAAAAAAAAAAAAAAAAAAAAAAAAAAAAAAAAAAAAAAAAAAAAAAAAAAGTTTTAAATTGGGTGTGGTGGCACATGTCTGTAATCTCAGAATTCAAAAGCTGAGGCAGGACGATCAATATGAGTCCAAGGCCAGCCTGTACTACATAGTGAGACCCTGCCTCAAAAAGACAACAACAACAACAAAAACCAATTACATTCTATCAAAACACAAATAGAAAAAAATGGCAGTGTGAAAAATTGAAAGTGTAAATAAGTACCAAAATGTACAATGGATATTAGGACATGGGAAGAAAATGTTCAATGTCATCATTATGTATATCTAAAAAAAAAAGTGGCACACATCTGTAATCCCGGCACTTGGAAGGTTGAGGCAGGAGGATTGTTATGAATTCAAGACCAGCCAGGGCTACAAAGTGAGCTCAAGGGCAGCCTGAACTGCATAGCGAGATATTGTCTCAAAAAAAAAAAAAAGCTTTAAAATATTTTATCTAGCACTTTTATGGGAGTGCAGATCCTAGGTCAGTTAGGTTCACCATCTGGTCTGAATCTCTGCAGGTGTTTAAGCAGGACAGTGACTATCGGACTACTCTCGGAAAGATCCCTCATGGACTGCTGTAGAGACAATCATGGCCTGACTGAAGGGCAAGGCTTAGGTCTGAGCAGCATTCAGAGACCATGATAGCAGTTGGCCAGGGTGGGGTACCAGAGTCCTCTGAACCAGGAAACTCCTGGGTAATTGAAAACCCAGCTGGAGTGGGATGAAGGTGAGGAGGAAGGAGCTGCGTCTGGGGCTTGAGGTTTGGAAGAGGCAGGTATGAGGAAGCAGATGTGGAAGGTGTGATGGGGTAAGGCAGGAGGGTGCAGGGCCCTCAGGAAGAATAGTATTTCTTTTCTTTTTTTTTTTTTTTTGTGGTACAAGGATTGAATTCAGGACCCTGAGCTTGCCAGGCAAACACTTATTCTACTGAGCTATCTCCCCAGCCCAAAGAATAGTATTTAGGAGGGAAGATTCGGGCTCAGAAACTGGAGTGTGTGTATGTGTGGTACTGCATTTTGGGCATTCTGAAAGGTATGCACTGTCCTGTCACCCTGAGGCAAAGTTCATATAGGTAGTATAGTTACTGCCAGCGCTCTCCCATAAAACCCACCTGTGTACACCTTGAACAAATCCATGGATAGAATGTTTTGTTGCTGAGCCACCTTGCTGCCTGGGAAGCAGCTGTCTGAGGCCTGTTGGGAAGGGACACCTGTTTGGTGGTGGGTGGGGGTGCGGGGCTATGGCCTGGCCATCATCGGCTCCTGCCTTCCCATCTTCCTCTTGTCCCCAGTACAGATTTTTTGCTGCCTGCACCATCACCATAATCCTCATCAGTCTTCCCGCTTCTGCTGGAACCATTTTGAGCTTAGCACTGCCTGAAAAATACACTTCAGACTTCTGAGCTTTCCACCTGTGTGCCTCAGGTACCTACCTGCAGGCTTCTTCCTTGGATCCTCTCTTCCTTCCCACAAATGCCCTTGGGCTTTTAGTTCTGCTGTTCTGTATTCTGAAGTTCCTCATAAATGTTGATAAGCTGTAATCCTGAAGTCTGCACCTTCTTTCTCCCTAGTCCTGAGGCAATGCTTATGTGACTCTTGCCGTGGAGAGTTCATACATTCATTCATTCAGCCCATGTTCTACACTGTAGTGTGTCAAGCCCTGGACTTGGTGCTGGGTGGGGTTAAAACTCACAGATCACACTGTGTGTCCTGAAGGTGCTTCCAACCTAGTCGCTGACCAGTACCCCTGGTGAGCCAGAGATAGTGTTAGAGTACCTGTGCTGGTGGTGTGGAGCTGGTGTCAGGTCTGCCCCCACTGCACTTTTCAGCAGACACTGGCAGTAGTGTTGCTCTTTAGAGTAGGGACATTGGCAGAGATTTGAACGTTTTGTTCTATAAGTACTTACGAAAATAATTTTTATTGAAAAATTCACCTTGTCTTTTTAAATTTTACTTGTACCAGGAATTGAACTCAGGATCTCATGCTTGCCAGAGAGGCACTGAGCTGCTGAGCCAAATCTCCAGCCCTGTTTTTTTTTTTTTTTTGAGACAGGATCTTGCTTTATAGTTCAGGTTGGCTTTGAACTCATGGCAGTCCTCCTTTTTCAACTTCTTGAGGGCTGGGATCACAGGCATATGCCACCAAGGCTGGTTACTTTGTCTTGTTTTTGTCATTTTGAGACAGGGTCTTGCTATGCATTCAGGCAGGCCTTGAGCTCACTTTGTAGCCCAGGCTAGTCTCAAACTTGAAATGATCCTCCTGTCTCAGCCTCATGAGGGCTGGGATCATAGGTGTGGTCCACATGCACAGCTGTTTTAATAGTGACAAAGTTTATTTATTTATTTAATTTATTTTTAGCAGAAATGGGGATTTAACTCAGGCGCTTGTGCTTGCCAGGTGCCTAACGAAGTTTATTTTAAAAAGTAAAAGTGAAGAGAAAGAACTGGTTTTGCAGAGTGAGTTTGGGTCAAGTAAAAGAGAAAAAAAGACAATACACTCTGGAGAAAGCAGAGTAGACTATTATGAGAAAATCCATGATAACCTTGTTTCTTTTGAGAGAAATTCTACTGTCATTCAACTCCCCCCCACCCCACAGCCTCCTGAGTGCTAGGATTACAGGCATGTGCCCCGCTCCCCAGCCTGTGCTTCTTTGGCTTCAGTATCGTTGACTGTCAGTGCTCTCCCATAAAACCCACCTGTGTACACCTTGAACAAATCAGATTACTGTTCCTGAAGTGGAGGGGCAAACGTTTCCTCCCCCAAGCCGTGGAGGGTTCCAGTAAGAGGTGTACAGTTCCAGTAAGAGCTAGAAAGAGGAAGTCCTGTAAGGACCTGAATGAATGGCATATAGGAGGGTTTACTGAAGCATCTGTTTTTTCTTTTTTTGTGGCCAGCTTAGCTCACCTGAGGGGCAAGGCTGGCGCAGCATGTGGTGCCGGGCATTGAACCATGGTCCCTGCATGCTTGCCTAAGCTTGCCTAAGCAGGCTCTTTGGACCACCGAGTTATCTCACTGGACCTACTGAAACATCTTTGACCAATATGGGGTTATTTTTGTGAAACTTATTTGGGACTGCAGGAAGGCAAAAAATGGTGTTGTGAGGGTCAGCAGTCCCATGAACTGGCCAGAGTGGGGCATTGCTTTATTTTTTATGATATGGACATGAGTCAGTATGATCTATATCTAACCGCGCTTGTAGAGGGGTTTTGTTTTTCTCTTGATCCATCATGGTGAGAGGGGCCTTGTTTGCTGTCAGTGTTCTATAAAACTGGTTATATTTTAAGCAGGAGAACACCAAGGCCTCTCTATCTGTGGGTGCCAGCCAGCTCCCAGCAGCATAGAGGCCTATCTGAAAGTTCCAGTCAGCTTTTACCTTTGGAGGCCTTTGGAGCTGGGGAGATAGCTCTGTAGAATAAGCACTTCCCTGGCAAGCACAAGGGTCTGAGTTCAATCCCTGGTTCCACAAAGAGAAAACAAACAAATAAACAAAAAACCTGTAAGGCCTTGGGGAGATTACTTGGATCCTGGCTTTTCTGACTTGAAAATCAGTATGGTAACCTTGGTATATATGTACTCTTCATTCACCCTGCCCTCACAGCTGGCATAATACTCCCAGCCCCTTGCTCTATGGTCAGCCTGATGCAGTACTGAGCCTTTGCAACCTTTGCAGCACTGAGCTACCCTAAATGCCTGAGTTGTTTGTAGCTTCTTTTGGGTACATCTCAACCTATCTTCAGTCCTGAGACTTTCTCCTATACACTAATTCTGCCCTTTTTTCCTGAACACAAACCCAGCCCCTATCTGAGTGGGCTTTACTCACCTGGCAGGCCCAGGCCTTTACTCTGTTGGACTTGGCCCTCCTGCAGTAGGCCCTCTGCTCCAAATCCTGTGACCACCCTGGTCCTTTCCAGGAGCACCCTTCTCTAAGACTTTGTCCTGGAACTTCTTCCTGCAAACACTGCCATTCCACCACTTACTGGGCAATGAATAATTCTGGACTCCTCTGAATTCTGCTTTAGCCTTGTAAATGGTTTGTTTCCCTCTTTAGAGAACCTGGAGGGGTCTGTGAACTAGGTCTATGTTGGTTCCTTCTCTTGATTTTTTCTTTTTTCTTGGTGGAACAGGGATTGAACTCAGGCCCTCGTGCTTGCCAGGGAAGTGCTTATTACACTGAGCCATCTCCTAGGCCCCACTGTTCCTTCTCTTAAAAAGCACACTTCCAGCACCTTCAGACAAGCACCCTGGAGGAGGTGGCACTCAAGTCACTGCAGGGGAGAGGGGACCCTGGCAGAGAGGCTGTGAACAGAAACAGAACTTCAAGCTGGAGTCTGCTCATAGCCCAGGTTGTACAGGTCAGGGCTGAGTTGACAGCAGGGCAACCAGAGGAGCAGTAGGCATATGACAGGGCCTATGGGCCAGGCTAAGGAATGCAGACTTCACCCTGAGGGCAGCTGGTAGAGAGGGCTGGCAAACACAAGGATGCTCCAGCAAGGGAGGAGGAAGAAGAGGAAAAGGAAGAAGAGGAGGAGGAGGAGTAGAGAAGTGGGGCAAGGTGGAGGAGGGGAACAGCTGCTTCTGGTCTGGAGAGATAATGTAGAAACAGCAAGTTTCGGGGAGGCTGAGGTGCCTGTGGATTCTGGGTGGCTTGTAGCATGTGGGTCCCTCTGTGAACATGAGGCAGTGATGCCAAGTAAGCAAGTGGGGTAAGCGGCTGACAGGGAGAAGGAGCAGCTCTGCGAGAGGTTCCCATGGCAGGTTGGATACAGAGTCCCAGAAGGAAGACAGCAGTGGCCCAGGCAGCCTCAGCCCTGGAGCTCAAGTGGGGTACATAGAGCAGGGCTCTAGGCATCCAAGGATCCTCTGTGGATGGAATGGGGCTAGATAGCCCTCTGCACTTCAAGCCCAGAGGGCTGTGTGAAGACTGCATAGGATTGGAGTAAGAGCAAAGAGGGGTGCAGAATAGATTAGCTGGGGGTTCATGGAAGGACCAGGCACCAGAGTGAGGCCCAGGGGCCTGCCTGCTCAAGCCTTCAGTCTCTGTACTTTCATTTTTTTTTTTTTTTTTTTTTTTTGAGATGAGGTCTCACTGTGCAGTTTAGGCTGGCCATGCACTCACTTTGTAGCTCTGGCTGGTCCGAAACTCATAATGATCCTCCTGACTCAGCCTCCTCAGTGCTGGGATTATAGGTGTGTACCATCATGCCCAGTATTTTTTTTTTTTTTTTTGTATTGGGAATTGGACCCAGGACCTTGCACTTGCCAGGCAGGCACTTATACTGCTGAGCTATCATCCCAGCCCTTCTGCAAACTTCTGTGTTGGGTGTATCTGAGGTAGTAAGGAGTTGGCAGGGCCCATGGCTATGGTGCTATACCATTTCTGGTAGACAGTCAGACAACCTCCTATTGTGACCTTACACCATGCGAGAGCCTCAGGATCTATCACCAGCAATCCCAGGACACACACACCTTAAAATGGGGCTGGCAAGAAAGAAGGCAGAGGCATGATATAGGATCAGCGACTTACTGTCATTCACTCCCACATCTATGCTCGTCCTGTGCCCTTCATCAGCCAGGGGCACCTGCAGCTCCTCTCTACCTCCTGGAGAAAGCAGCAGTGACAGGAGAGATGAGAAGCAGAGAGCAAAAGGTTCTGTTTATTGGAATTTTAGTGACAGCAGAACGAGCAGAAGGCTTCCTCCTCCCCTAAAACATGCCATCTCTCTGCTCAGAGCTCAGCACAGAAGAGCCCCATCTCACATGTTCCCAGAAGGCAGTGCTGCGGGGTGGGGAGGGAAAGGGGAAACTATGCCAGGCTGAGGAGCTGGGACAGGAGGAAGTCGTGCACCCTCACCTCTTGACTCAATCCCTCTCCCCTGGGCCTTGCATTGCCCCAGACCCTAGTGTGATAGACTGGCAGACAGGGCTCATGCAACAAGTAGACAGGAGGTGGCACAAAGATGAGGCCCCATTGCCCCTTGGCAGGATGAGAGGGCTAGAAGGGGCTGTGGCCGCAGAAGGTCCAAAACAGAAATATCTGCTGTGTACATACAGGAAGGTTGGAGAGGGGCTCTCCCTGCTCCAGGCCATGCCTGGGGACCAGAGATAGAGAAATATGGTTGGCATTGTGATGCCAGGGAAGGGCCCTGGGCTAGCCATGCCTCCTGAGCAGGGCACAGTGAGGTGGGGGCCCAGGCTACTCCTTGGCACGGCCAATGATGGTAAGGATGTAGAGGAAAATGTTGATGATGTCTGTATACAGGTTCAGTGCTGCAAACACATACTCTTCCGGGCTTAGGGACAACTGCTTGTTCCCCAGGAGCAGCTGAGTGTCCACTGCCAGGAACTGAGGATGACAATGGCAGTGTTGAGGGACAGCCCTGCCACTTGGTGTCCTCCCACCCGAGGCTTCCACCTTGTCACTCACACAGGTGAAGAGCAGAGCACCCAGCGAGGCATACACAATCTCCAGGATACGGTTCCGGATGAAGATGCAGAGAAAGGCAAAGATGAAGAGCACCACAATGCTAACCAGGAGCACACCCATGCATGAAGTGAAGTCATAGCGGGTCTAGGAGATGCAAGAGGGACAAGGAACTGTGGGTGCCAAACCCAGAAAAGACTGCACCACAGCCTGCCTTGGGGAACCCTTTACCTGCATGGAGAAGATGACCACTGTGAAGCAGACAACTGTGGTGATGCCCACAGCCATGATGACTGCCTCAGTGTTGTAGAAGCTGGCGATCATGCCCACCATGTAGGATAGGCTGACAGTTAGAATCGACTGTGGGAAAAGAAGGTCACACCTGTGCTGGGTGTGTGGAGTGCTCCCAGCCTTAACCCGTGTTCCCACCCTCCGTTGCTCCACTGGCTGGGAGGCTAGGGCTTAGGTTTGGGTGTTACCAGTGCCACAAGATTCCAGGGGTGCTTTCGCCGGAAGTCCCCACAACAGCTGAGGACAATGAGGGAGATGAAGAAGACGGCATAGGAGACATAGTAGGTCCAGACATTCTTCCGGACAAAGCCCTTCACCTCCCCGACAAAAGTGAACACGGCTACCGTGGACAGGGTCACTGACAGCTGCAGAGTCAGCACCAGGAACACCTGGGGAGAAGGGAGAGTCAGGGCCCCGCCCCAGTCACTCCTCCCTCTCCCCAGACCCTCCCCCTCCTCCCTAGCCCACAGTCAAGTCCCACCTTGCGGATGAAGGCCTGTCGGATGCTCTTGTCATCCCAGTTGGTGGCAGGGAAGTCCTGGTTATCATAGTAGGATGGGGGCCCCTCTTCCTGGTAGTTCCCATGCTGGGGTGCTAAGGAATAGGGGGCAAGGGACTGGATCAGTTATGCTGTAGGAAGTGGAGCTTGCCCACCACCATAACCCGTTAACTACCACTACTCACAGCCAGGATCCTGTGCTGGGAAAGGTTGTGGCTGTCCATAGGGGTTGGGGGGAAAGGGGCTCTGTGGGTATGGCCCCTGTGGGTATCCTCCTTCAGGGTAGGGCCCCTGAGGGTAGCCCCCTTGGGGGTATGGGCCCTGAGGGTAGCCCCCTTGGGGGTAGGGACTGGGGGCATGGGGATACCCTGGCTGACCATAGGGGGTAGGCTGAAAAGGAGGCTGTGGGTAAGGGGCTCCAGGGTAGGGAGGCTGAACATAGGGGGGCATGGGAGGCTGGGGACCCCCAGGGTATCCAGGGTTGGGGGGAGGGTAGTTGTCCCCAGACACCAAAAAACTCTTTTCATGGGACATGGCCTTGGGTTCTGCTGGCTGCCCCTAGAGGAGAAAGAGAGAACAGTTAGCTTTATGTCACTGGCCTGAATCAGATCTGTGGCAGCTCCACTTGCTGCCCATAAACCAGAAGGAAGGAGCAAGGACCATGACCTTTGCCCCAAAGTGTGGGGGAGCCTCGAGTAATGAGGCCAGGGAAACCAAGTGGGGACTGGGTGACTCTGGGCCGACCCAGGTGGTGGGGGAGGGGAAGACAGGGGAAGGATGGCTGTTAGCCTCGCAATTTGGAGCTTGTGGAGCCTTCTTGATGCTGTCAGTGTCCCAGGGTCAGAGCTCAGCCGGGTGGGAACTAGGAGCAAGGCTGGGGACTTATGGGGGTGTGCCCGACGGGCCCTCCCCTTCGCATCCCGCCTCTTAAGCAGCTTGTAGAGACCAGAGGTTGCGGCTATTTCTATCCCAGGAAATCCCCACGCCATCTGTGACCAATGGAACCCTGATCCCCCTCCCAAAGATGGGGCCCCGCAATCCCTCGCTCCTGGGGCGGGAGAAGGACCGGATTGGTTGTCCGGGTGTCTGCCAGTGGGGTACGCCAGCAACAGCGGGGTGCGGGGGTGTGTGGGGGATGGAAGAAACCAGAGGGCGTACCGAGGAACAAAGCAGGCGTGGGGACGCCTGGATTGGGGGCGACAAGGGTGGGCCGGTGGTCTCGGGACGCGCGCCGAGGGCGGGTGGACCATCCCGCCCAGCTAGGAGCACCGGGGCCGCAGGTCCTGCCCCCGCTCAGCGCGCCGCCCCCTCCCTTCGGGGCTGGGCCTCCGCGGCTCCCTGCCCCCACTGCCGCCGCCACCCTGGGCTGAGCGGGCCGTCCGTCCTGGCCGGACCGATTGACCCACCAGCGGTGGCTGGTTTGTCTGCGCAGTGCCCGAGACGCGGGGGCGGCCGGTCGACCCGGCGACTGCCGCGGGCCAGACAAGCTCATAGGGTCTGGTCCGGGACTCACCGATCCCGGGGCGCCGCAGGCCGATTCGTTCGGTGACCCTTGCGCAGTGGCGCGGTGATTGTCGGTGCGGGTGCGGGCTCGGCGGCCGGCTCCGCTGGGCCTGCGCCTGCAGCTAGGGAGACGCAGCGGGGCCCTGTGATGGGGCGGGACCAGGGCGGAGCTTTGTGACGGGGAGGGGCTTGTGACGTCACAGGGCGGAGCTTCATGTGGACGGGGCGGGCGCGGGCGCGGGCGCGGGCGCGGGCGCGGGCGCGGGCGCGGGCGCGGGCGCGGGCGCGGGCGCGGGCGCGGGCGCGGGCGCGGGCGCGGGCGCGGGCGCGGGCGCGGGCGCGGGCGCGGGCGCGGGCGCGGGCGCGGGCGCGGGCTGGAGGCTCTGAAACAACTTCTAGGTTCAACTCTGAGGTGTGGGCCTGTGGGCAGTTCTCACCCCGTAAGGAGACCCATTCCCTATCCTGTCTTGGGAAGGCTGGGATCGAGGGTTGATAGCTAAAGAAGTTTGGAGAAAGGGGTCCGTTCTGGCAGTTTGGCTCTCTTGCTGTTTAAGGAGTTAGGAAGTTGATTCCTACAGGCAGAATTTGCTGAAGCTCCAAAACACATCATTCCCTTTCTCTCTTTATCCAAGTCTACCCCAAGCCATTCTGCTATTCACAGAGACCAAACTTGCCGGGCACCATTCTATACCTGTTGTTCTCAAGTCTTGGACCTGGTGGTGGAGGACACCTATAATCCCAGCACTCAGGAGGCTAAGGCAGGAGGATCACTGCAAGTCTGAGACCAGGTTAGGCTACAAAGTGAGTTCAAGATGAGCCTAAATTTTTTAGGCGAGACCTCACCTAAAAATAACATAAATAAATAATAAAAATCAAGTCTTTCTGTCTTCATATACTGTTAGCAGCCTGAGGCTGGGTTAACTCTCACCTTAGCCTTGGAGGTTTTCCTGTGGAAATTCTGTTACCAGCAAGGTGTCTCCTGGGTGGTCCCAAGCCCTCTGCTATAGCTCAGGCTGGAGGAAACTTCAAGCATTCCATGGCTCTTGGGCAGCTGGGCTCCCCCAGGCCAACCACTGGGTAGGAAAAGGCCCTCTCCTTGTATTCCCAGCACTCAGAAGTCTGAGACAGGAGAATCACTGCAAATTGGAAGCCACCATGGGCTACAAAGTGAGTTCAAGGCCAGCCTGAACTGCATAGTGAGAGTCTGTCTCAGGAAGAAAAAGAAAAAGAAAGGCCCTCTCCTGTACCCTTGATCTGCTAGTTCAATGTACAGTATTCAGGGTTGGGGAGATGGCTCAGTAGAATAAGTATTTGCCTGGCAAGCTCAAGGGCCTGAGTTCAATCCCCAGTTCCACCAAAAAAAAAAAAAAAAGGGGGGGGGGGAGGTGGAGTGCAGTGTTCAACCACTGGATCTAGGGAACGAAAACCCTAACCTGTAGCTTTTGTGGATGCCAGTGGTGTAATATTCTCATCCTGGTTGATTTCAAGCTACCACCCAGCTTATCAATTGATTCACAGTATCATACTGCACAGTTGGAATTGGATAGCAACATACAACCCATTAGGGGGTGAAGAATCCCATGAGAAAAGATAGAGACTATACTGGATAAACTTTTTACAAACTTTTTTCAAATGCTGTATGAACCAGAAGCTCGTACAAATTGAGAATTTTAAGAAACAATGAGAAATACAAAGTTGAGTGTAGGGCTTCAGAAAGGGCTGGATCAGCTGGGTGTTGAGGTACGTGCCTATAATGTCAGCACTTGGAAGGCTGAGGCAGGAGGATTGCCCTAGTTTTGAGGACAGCCTGGCCTGCCATAGTGAGTTCAGTTAGTCTGAAGTTCATAGTGAGACCCTCTCTCAAAACAAAGCAAAGCCAAAAAACCATAAAAGATGTGGTGGGGAGGCTGAGTAAATGGGAGTCCCTTTGGGATTTTTAGCCTCATGTTAAATCTTCCCCTAAGGACCAGGTGAAAGGATAATGGAGAAAGGAGAGCCAAATGGCTCTTTGGGGCGGGCCACGTCATGCATCCCCCAAGTTTATAGTTGTGGATGAAGAGTGAGATGCGGAGCCTACTGAGCATCAGGATGTGTGCATGGGGCAGAGAGGGCACTGCCGCTGGTCAGGTGGAGCCAGGCAGGCCCTAAAAGAACTTTAGTTTTTACCGTTATCATCCCTAAGAGCTGTAGCACACATTGGTGCAAGGTTGTTTCTGGTCTTTTTGTTTTATTTTTGTTTTTTAGTCAAAATCTTGCTATGCAGTTCAGGTTGGTCATTCACTTTGTAGCCCAGGCTGGTCTCGAACTTGCAATGATCTTCCTGCCTCAGCCTCTCAAGTGCTGAGATTACAAGCATGGTTATAGGCATGCACCACTACACCTGGTATTGGTGCCACTTTATTTTTTTATTT
The DNA here is from genome assembly GCA_004027165.1 of Ctenomys sociabilis. Classification (NCBI taxonomy): domain Eukaryota; kingdom Metazoa; phylum Chordata; class Mammalia; order Rodentia; family Ctenomyidae; genus Ctenomys; species Ctenomys sociabilis. The sequence goes on from PVKA01039928.1 coordinate 18,941, forward strand.
TTTTTGTCTTTTTGAGACAGGGTCTCACTATGTAGTTCAGGCTGGCCTTAAGCTCACTTTGTAGCTCAGGCTGCTCTCGAACTCTCAACAATCCTCCTGCCTCAGCCTCCCTAGTGCTGGGATTACAGGCATGCGCCACCACGCCCGGCTAAA
>PVKA01039930.1:0-19123 GCA_004027165.1 Ctenomys sociabilis
TCATTCTTGGTCTGAAAAAGGTGGCGAGAGAATTGCAATCATTGAAGGTCCTCATACTCCCAAGGGAGATAAGTATGGCAGGGCCATGAAGAGTGTCTCCAAATCTTTCCTAAGAAAATGTAGTGGGGATAAGACTGGGCACCCCCTTTCCACCCATGTAGACCCCTGATCTCCTTATTTTTCCTCTCCATTTCTATAGCCCCTTCCCACCATCTTTCACCACAGCCCTCTCTCCCCAACTTTTGCTTTTCTGCCTGCTATGGTTAGGTTCAGACCCTCCGTTCTGTCCGGTCTCACCTGATAACCCCCAGAGTAGGAGTTGGGAATCAGCTTCAAGTTCAGCAAGGAGAAGGAGATCAGAGGCAGTAATTGTCCATTTTAGCGTGCAGCTGAAGTATCTTCAAGAGAAGCAAATCTTTATCTTGAAAAAATGCACTGACCACATAAGGCATTTTCCTGGCCTGTTAGTATGCTAGCAGAGTCTTTGTCTCTTTGCTGAACCTTATCAAATATTCCTAAGATTGTCCACTTTTTAGCATAATTGGAAAACATCTTAATGCTAAAAGAGCCACTGTCTCCCACCTTATCAAAGACATTTTTATCCACACTTGGCAGGGGCAAGAGTGGGGATGCTCCCTATCACTAAGACTAAAGCACACTGTCAGGGCTGTTGACTGCAACATCCGTGGGCCAAATGTTCCCATGCGTATGTGTGTGTGTTTGTGTGTACACACACTTTTACCTATGGGCACACACTCACATTCATAGACACAAAATAGCTCAGTGGGAGTATCAAGGACATTCCTGCTTCCATCCATGAGATGGGGGATGAGTCACTGAGATTAATCCAGATTGATGCAGAATTTAGATGTCAGCCAATCAATCAATGACAAGTGCCAGTAATACTCGAGTGTGAATTATCTGAATTGCTACGGTGGAAGAAAAGATTCAATACTGGACTGAAAAGGGAAAAAAAAATCAGGTTAAAGAAAATCCACCCATTAACAGTGCAGATCCACCAGGGCTCAGCAAAGGTGTTTTTTAGACACCCCATGGCTATGGCTCTGAAACATGGTGCAGCAGCAGAATAGGGGAGCAGTTATGGAAAATACAAGTTTATGAAACTCCTCCTAGACTTACTCATCAAAATTCCTCTAGGATTGGGACCAGGAATCTACACAAGTTTTAAAGTACCAGGATATTTCTGGTGCAGCTAACTGTAGACCTCTTCTGAGAAACACACTTCAGGGTAGGCACACAGCAAGATAATAAGAAAACAACAAAAATAGCTGCATTAAGTAGAATGTTGTTCATCACGTTATTTAACCAGATTATCTAATTCCAACCTCACCTTAGCCCTAACAGGCAGGGCTACCTCACTCATTTTATACATAGGCTAAGTGCTATAAAGAAATACTAAGTAACAAAGCTGGTGGTAGGATGCAGGATTTTGCACCCCACTCCAGCCCAAGCTCATGTTTTTGTGCCCGAGCAGGGCTCCCTGAAAAGGGCAAAGAGTTCAAGTACTGAATTTGGCAGCCATGAATATTACCAATGTTCATGGAATTTAGGGGTTGGCCCCAAGAAAAACAGACAGAGAAAGATGATAAGCATAGTCAAAAACAGAAGTACTAATGTAATCTTACTCATATGTCGTATCTTATGTCTATTGATATTAAAAAATGTGGGCGCTGGGGAGACAGTTCAGCAGTCTAAGCACCTGCCTGGCAAACGCAAGGACCTGGGTTCAATCCTCAGTACTACATGCTGTGCCAGCCACCAGGACTGAGCATGGTAGTGTATCCTTGTGGTCTCAATGCTGAGGAGGCCGCGGCAGGAGGATTGCTATAAAGTCTTGTGTAGCAAGACCCTGTACCAAATAAAGAAATAAAGAAATAATTTTTAAAAAAGAAAAAAATATTCAAACATTTGGGAGCTGGCAAGAACAGCTCAGCGGATAAAGCACGTGCTCTGGCAAGTGCAGGGACGAGAGTTTGATCACTGGTTCAACATACTGTGCCAGCCCTATCCCCGGGCACGTTGAGCCAGTGAATGAGTCTGAGTGTGGTGGCGCACACCTGCAATCCCAGCACTAGGGAGGCTGAAAACAGGAGGATCGCTACAAGTCTGAACTGCACACTGAGACTTTGTACTAAATACACAAATGAAAAAAAAAATTAGTCCAATAATACTGAAGCTAGAAAAGAGACAGGGATGCTTTTATATAATGTTAGCATGCTATATGGTTTTGGCTTCTTTAATTTTATAAGAGCAAAATTAGATAAGACTCCAGAATCTAGCCTTGGTTCAATTAATAGCAACTCTCAGGCAACTAAATATGTTCTTTCCACTTTTATCTGGGGAAAAATACAATAATTACCAAAAGTAAGAATTTCATATTTAAAAACTGTCATCTTTTAGGAAGTGTTCTCCAACCAGCACACTGAACCCAGTAGCTTGTACATTTATTCACTAGGTTCAAGATCCTACCCAGTGAGACCTAACATTTTTCAAAAGAAAAATTTGTTTCCTGCAAATTGTAAATCACATGAAAGGTTTGTGTTCATCATGCTAAATTTGCTGAGGAGTGGGGAAATCATCAAGCATAAAGGTTTATTTTGAATGTCCAGAAAATTGGATTAACTAGAGAATCCTATCTGCTAAACATATAAGACTTTCAGGCCAGTGATACAGCTCAGAAGCGCAGTGCCTGCTTGACAAGCACGAGGTCCTGAGTTCAACTCCTGGTACCAATAAGCCAAGATTTTTTTCCCTAAACAGAATGGTTTATATGTTAGTGTGGGGTGTTGGGGAGTAGTTTTAGAGAATAGGAATAAGGAGGTCAATCTCTGGGATGCACACACATTTGCCAAAGGAAGAGTAACCAACATTCTGTATGTATTTTAAAAAGTAAGCCACTTAGATGGGTTTGGATCAATATAAGAACAAAAGGAGAGTTCCAGAAAAAGGTAAGTAGCTTCCAGCCACTCTGAGTGGTGGTCCTATCAAGAGGCAGAGAGATGTGCAAAAGCCCCTTTGTACCCATGATCCTTTGATCCTTTACTTTTATAGGAGATAAGATAGTCATTTTTCTACTACCCACAGAAAGATTCCTAAGAGAGGCCGAGAAACAGCCCTGGATTATGGTGGATTCATAAAGTTGGCAGGAAGCATATATAAAAGTGATTTCCGTTACCCTAGTTTATATATCATTTTCCATTTAAAAAAAAAACTTTTTTTAAAATTTTATTTTCTTTGTCATCCTACTCCTATGAAGTATGAAGAAGAGACATTGTGAAGATTGTTTAATAGAGGGGTCACAGAAATACGGTTGGGACTCAGCCAACCAGGATCACAAAGAGGTATCAGAGGTGCAATCTAAGGACCCTTCCTGCTCCCACCGCATAGCTCTGCCACTAAATGACCACCTGTCATTTATCCATCACTAGGAATGTGACCTCAACTCTTGTCTGCTTGAAGTCTGCCCTATCCCTAACTCCACTGTAGTAGCATCCTGGTGAGCAAAGATGATTTCGGAAAGGCCATCCCTTTGAGAAATTTATAAGCCATTATACCCTCCACAGGAAGTTTTTACTTGAAGGAAGGAAAAGATGGACAGGTGTGGAATTTTCACTGTCATTGTCCATGTGGCAAGTGTGGTGTCACACCTGTCCTCCATTTGTGAGGTGAGTGGTTTGTTCTGTGCCTCAGAGCCTCTACTGGATTTTCCCATCTGTCTCAAGGGGAGTTTTTGAGATGTGGAGAGAAAGAGACTTGCTGACCTTTAAAAAACGCTGATCCATTTGTAGTATCTACTGTCGACTTTGCGGTGACTTCAATATTTCAATGGAGGTTTTTAATAGAAAGGAGGTTCAGGAGCCACACATTTTATTTCTACTTGGCCATTGGGGATTACCATATTTGACCATTTGGAAGGTATGAGAAATGTTCTTTAGTGTCACTTTACTATGTGGCAATCAAATAATAGAACTTGTTCTGAGTAGGGCAGAGAACTAGCTGATTTGGAACAAAGAGCTAGTAAAAACTTAGTTTTTCTATGAGTTAAAATAGACAAGTGAGCCTGTAGATTCATGGCCTTTTATAATGTAAAAATGACTGGGTTTCATTTTGAGGAGGGACAGATGAAGGGCAGCATCAGAGTAAAGGGGTGGTTACATCCTGTCATCTGGGATGGAATTGTTCCTTTCAGATATTGAAAAATTTGGAACATAAAACCTGGAAGATTTTCCTTTAAAGTTTCCTTTTAGTGTTCTGATGCCAATGACAGAACAAGGGGGAATTTCAGTGGTCCGAGAAGGGAAAGACTGATGGTGAAAAGAAATCGTTCAGATGTGGTCTTGCATGCCCACCACAAGAGATGCTTGTGACGGTATGTGGGACATTTGTAGCCTTTGAGTAACTGCAAAGAGAGAAACCATGGAAACTGACTAGACCCAGGGTGCAAAGACCTTGCCACTAACCAAGGAAGACACAATCTACACCAGGGGCTAAATTAAGGTCAGAGGAAGGGTGGAGGCAGGGCAGGCATTGCTTGAAGGTACAACAGGAGTGTTTGGAAAGAGATTAAAATGCTGAGGGAAGAGGAACAATCATTGTGGGATTTTAACTTTTCTTTATTTTTACTTAAAGAGTTTTTCCTTCAGTTGGCAAAGTATCACAAAGTGTGATGGGTGAACAAAGATGAATTTTATATTTATTAGCCATTGGGATTCACTAGGAGCCAGTCTGGGAAGCAAAGCTGTACACACACAGGCACTAGCGAACACTGAAAGAACCAGGCAGACCTGGTCTGTTTTGTAAGAGCAATTTGTGGCTATTGCACAGCGGTTTATTCATGGGATGCCTGGCGTAGGATAAAAAGCCTTGCCTAGCCACAGAGAAAATGAAATAGTTAAGTAGCACAGTTTGTTTGGAGAATGTTTCCCAACTGATTTAGCAAAGCCACAAAAATGTAGCGAACGAGAAATAAGCATCATGTATTGATTGACCAAACATTTTTGATGTCCTCTGCCAATGAGTAATGTAAGAAAGACCTCAGTGCATGAATGTTGCTGAAAATCTATTATTTTGAACTCATGGTATTCAAAACCATTCCAGACAAATTTTCTCTACTGCCAAGAGAGAAAATATTCTTCAACTTTGTTCAGCCACTATAAAGGATACCAGCTTTACATAATAAAAAATTAAGTGTGTGAAAGTTCCAGCACATTTCTTCACCTAAAGTTAGCACTTTGTAAATGTGAATGTGTTGAATCTAAAATTAAGTGAAAAAAAATTAAATTAAATGAGATTCCTACACAGTTTGACTTTTCTTGCCAAGCTATTTTATCCCTTTGCTTGAATTTGTGTAGCATACATCCCTTTCTAACTACTACTCTTCCTCTTTCATCCTTCTTAAAAGAATTGTCTAGCTTCCTTGTCTGTTTTCTTATCTTCTTCAAATCCCCTTGCTTTGCTTACCATCCCTGCCCCACAGTCAGACTAACCTGCAAGAAGTTACTAATTGCCAATTTCAATAGCATTTTTGGTTCTCATTTTGCCATAACTCACCAGAGTAGTTGACACCATGTTTGTTTGTTTGTTTGTTTGTTTTCAGAATGGGGGGTTGAACTCAGGCCCTTGTGCTTGTCAGGGAAGCACTTATTCCACTGAACCATCTCCCCAGCTCCCAACACCATGGGTTTTGTGTAATAACTAAGAACATCCCTCAGCCTTGAGGTGTGGCCATAGCTTCCTGTCATGCCGCATGGGTGGGTCCATGAATTGTGGGGTCTCCTTACCCTGTCTGCTGTGTGGGCCAGTTTTTGTATGTGGAAGTTACCCTTCTCTGGATCAATGAAATTAGCACTTAGAAGTGGGATGAGTTTTGGCTTGTTTCCTTCATAAACTTGCCCATTCTACCACTGTTTCTACGCCATCCCAAGAAAAGGAGCCTGTCTATCTTGGTCTTAACCATCCAGCAGAAAAGTATAAAAATGAGGTATATAATGTGGGTATATATGGGATATATAATAAGTTGAGCTGTAAATGGCCATAGTCAACAACTTCTTCAGAAAACTCACTATATTGTGGAATACTGGACTGTGTTGGATCGTGTCACCGAGTTCAGGCACTTAAATTGGTTTAATGACAATGGAGTGCCCATCTTTGACAGGTCTAGACAAAAAAAGGGGTATAAAAAGGAAGAATCATGATGTGTGTGTATAAACAGTACAGTTAGAATAAATATGCCGTGCTTCTGCATAATTCTACAAGAAGCAAGATTTTCACTAACAGTGGTTGAACAAGATATTATGTCGGCTTCTAGTACTATGGACAACCACTGGGAAGATAACAAGGTAGAAAGTATTAATTATTGAATCTGTGATATAATTCAGGTATAAAAAACAAGATAAGTAAACAGCTACACTCTCTTAAGTCACTGATTAAAGACATCTGCTATAATTAATACCTGTAAGTGTAATATCATGTATGCACCTTGTACGACACCAAAACATTACGAAAACCGTTTGCAGTGTATTGTTATTGAATTTGTCCTGTTAATTTGTCTTGAAACTGTCTCATTGCTATTTGTTCTTCAATAAAGTAAATAAAAAAAAAGAAAAGAAAAGGAGCCTGCCTCTTTTATTAGCACACTGGCTAATGGATAGTGGCTGGCTCCAAGGCCTTAGTCTCTGCCCATCCTGAGGTACTGAGTTCCCAGCCCCCCTCGCCATGTGTTACTAGATTTGCCTGTTTCTTATTTCACCCTTTCACCATACCCGTCATACAGGCAGTTGGGTCCCTGATATTACATCATATTGCATAAGAACCTGGGGTTCTGACTATGGCTCCAGAAAGCTATTGTTTGCCTAGAGAATAACCTAACATCCAGGCAAATCCTCCACTTTCAGAAACAATTTAGCAGCCTAGGTGCTTTTTTTGGAGATGCCAATGTTACAGGAGTCTGACACATGAAATGCTTAGGAAGCCATCCTCCCAGCTAGAAGGTTTCCTATCTTCCAGACAGAAAATGTGTAAGAGATTGAATCTTTGTGTGACCCTCTTTGGTACTGATAGTTATTCAGAACCCATGTGCTCTTGGATGGATTGCCTAACTTATCTGTTCCTTAGATAGCTCATAACAGGTGCAGTAATGCCTGTATCCTAGGGGTAGTGGGAGGATTAAGTTAGATAAACTTTAAAGAGTTTTGCAGAGAACAAGATCCATGGTAAGGGCTTTATAAATGTCACTTGCTGTTATTATTATTGCCAAGTGCTTTCTGGCCTGTGGTGTTTATAAGAAACCAGCTTTAAGAAGGAAGTCAGAGGGAAAAAAATGTCCAGGAGGGAAGCTAAAATAAAACTGTAAACCATGTCATGCATTGGAATTCAAAATCTTTCATTTAACAGAAGTTATGTCTTATGTCATTTAATGTTATAAGACAAACAGAAAGTCCCAGAATTAACATGCAAACTTTGAATCTATTTTCATCTTCAATGATTGTCACTATGCTTTTCTACTTCTCCCTTCTTCGTGCTCTTACTCAATTCCCTGTGCAAATGCCACCTTTTGGGTCCCTTGTGCTGATTTGGCTCAATTATCTCCAGAGCCGCTCTGACCTACCTATTTATAGGAAATGGCGGCAGCTTTCTTCCTTCTCCAGGGACTTTACTTCTTTTCACAGAGGAGCGTCTGACAGAAAGTGGTCCTTGTTTCTTTCCAAGAGTCTTTGCCTACTTTAGAAATTGTGGCCAGCATCATCATTCTGGACAAAGGCCATGCTTTCTATCAGAGGAGATGAAGATGGTACAAAGGGCATGGTCCCTATACAAAGCCTGGGCTGGTCCTCATCTCAGTCCAGGAAGTTTATGCTTGTAATCCCATGGATAAGTTATTGAAACCCCATTGAGTTAATTCCAATCCACCATACCCAGAGCAATCTTCCATGAGAATAAAGATACTAAGGCATACTTGTAGCTATAGGGAGCCCACAGGTCCTAAGTCCAGCCATGGAGATGGCTATTTGGAGCAAAGGCCTTGACTCAGTGTTGAACCTGGGTTTTATTCATTCTTGAAAAGAGGAGTGGCTTGAGGATGAGTGACTGTGAGAATGGCAGGGAGTGGGTGAATGCCCTGTGCTCTCTAGGTAGGAGGTCTGTATTTACCTCTGCAATATGCAGATAGAAAAATATGCAGAAAGAGTAACATGCATTACACAATTGAGATAGTATTTAATGTTTTGCAGTCTGTGTTTCAGCTCTGATCTTTCAAGGCTCAGGAAGTCATAGCCTCTATTTTGAAGCTTGATCCCAGCCAACAGCATGGAGCCTTGGCTTTTCATCCCGTCTAGACCTGACTCATTCTGGGGGTTGGAGGGATGATGAGCAGGATTCCAGGCAAACATACCTGCTGTCTTCAAAGACTACCACCAGCGCCTTGACTAGACTGATATGTATTGCTTAAAGCAAATTGAAAGGATAAGGCAAAGTCCGAGCCAGCTCTATATATATCAATGCATGGATATAGGGTCAGGTTCAGGAAAATGAAGATATTTTCTCCTCTTTTAAGGAGAGTTGTCCAGGTGTCCAAGGGACAGCTGCATCAGCTGGGCTTGTACACATTGTGAAATACTTTGCTTCTTTTACTTTCCACTCCTCCGACTGCTGCCTCTCTATCTGCTTTGCTGGCTTCTTTCTCCACTGCTGCTCCAACATTTTGGAACCTCAGGACTCCATAATGGGCTTGCGCTCTAACTCTTCATTTTCCTAGATAATTTCACCCATCCCAGAGTGACTTATTTCCCAAGCTTTAGCCAAGTGTATCCAACTGCCTTCTGGATGATTTTTATGTGGATTCCCAAAAGATCACTGAAACTCAGTGTGCCGAAACTCACCCTAAAATGGTGACAATGAACCTTTTAGAGGCGAGTTTCCAAACTGCAACCCAAAGCTCACTTATTTATCACAAAGTACAACACTGTAATTACCTGAATACTAAGGTTTTATTTTCGGGCAAAAAATAAGTCATACGTTAACATCTTGTGTCCCAAAAGAAAAACAAATAACATGCATGCCATAGGTCTACCATTGTTGTCCTATAAGCTTTCCTCCTCCCTCAAACTTACTTCTTCCCCAGTATCCCATGGATTGGACAATGATACTATTAAGTTGTTGTCCATGAAAAAGGCACACAGATCTTAACTTTTCCTGCCCATTTAAGCAATCACTATTTTCTGTCAACTCCACTGCTCACTTGGCAGTAGTGATGTTCTCTTGCTGCACTGGTAGATACCAGAAGAGTGTGGGTTAGGAACTGGGACTCGCACCATTTTCCAATAGTAATGAAGCCATCCTCAGTTTGGTGATTGTCTTATTCTTTTTAAAGAATTCTTATTTCACATATGAGCACAGCCTGTAGTTGCACCCATTTACCTATAAAGGCCTCAAGTTCGTCTCTCTTTATAGCTGAGTAACACTCCATTGTATAAAAATATCACATCATTTTTTTTTTTTTACCCATTCCTCAGGTGAAGGGAATTTTGATTTTTTCCAAGATTTGGCTATGACAAATTGTGCTTCTCTAAATATGGGTGTGCATATATCACTATGGTATGATGTTTTCAGTTCTTTTGGGAACTCAGAAGGGGAAGAGCTGGATTGAATGGGATTTCCAGTCTAAATTTTTGAGGAATCTCCACACTGATTTTCATAGTGGTTGTATCAGTCTACTCTCCCACCAACAATGGAGAAGGGTTCCTTCTTCCCCACGTTCTCTCCAGCATTTGTTATTAGGTTCATTTCCTGATGACAGACATTCTTTGTGGGGTGAGATGCTATCTCAAAGTTGTTTTGATTTGCATTTCTCAAATGCCTAGTGATGTGGAACATTTTGTCATGTATTTATTTGCCATTTGTATTTCTTCCACTGAGAAGTGTGTATTCGTTTCAGATACCTTGGATTGGGTCTTTGTATTTTTGGGGCCTGATTTTCTTTTCTTTTTTCTTTTTTTTTTTGTTTCCTCCATCATTTAATCTCCAACCAGCACTGTGAATGAAAATATCTAGAAGAAACATTCACAGTGATTAGTGACTTAGGGCTTAGGGTACAACCCTATAACACATGGCAGTCGACAGTGGGTGGCCCTGGCAATTTTAATACACATTCCCTAAACCTCAGCTGCCTCATGAATAGCACCTACTTCATAATGATGATTAAATACATTAATGCAAATCACAGTATGTGCCTGGGCGCTATACACCCAACAAATGCCAGTTGTCAGCTGCCATTATTCACATGCCTATGTCACCACAGGGATGGAAAGTTTAACAGAAAAACATGTGTTTTAGCCCCCAGGACATGAGCTGCCCAGTTTGTCCACAGGTGTCCACAGGTGTTCCATCCTGGACAGCTATGAGGTGGCTTTCATCTGCAAAGCTAAAAAAAGCCATCTGAGCTGTTTGGGTAGAAAACATTAGCATTTATTCTTCCAACCTGACAGACCTAGATGCATTCTTGTCGATGTAGAAGATTCTGTTGGGGGTGGCAGAGAAGCCAAGTCCGGCACCCCGGTGGTACTTCCAGCTCATGGCCCGGGAATAATCCTGCTGCAACTTCTGCTGCAGGGTGTCGGCTGCTGCCTTGCTGAGGGCCACATTGGGCCTTGCGGTCACGCATGGGGAGCGGCTGACCAAAGGGGACAGATTCTTAAAGCCACTCATAAGATTGAGAAATTTCAGTTTCTGTTCCTTGTTTTCAAAATCTGCAGTATCCCACTGGCCAAACTGGGTTCCTGTCCACTTCCTGAGTGAGATGCTTCTGTCTTACCTGACTCCCGATCAATTTCTTCTTGTAAGGCCTTTCGCCTCACCTGGTCTATGTGCACCTTGTCCATGTTGCCTTTCTTCTCCATCACCACCTCCAGGTCTGCTTCTGGCTCCTCCTTCCAGGGGTCTACTGTTTCTGTACTCTCTTTCATCTTCTTTTTCTTCCTTTTCTGAGCCAACTCAACAACTCAATTTTCTTCCTTTTTCTTAGCCCTTGTTTTCTTCACTCCAGCCTTAGGGTGATCTCCTAGTGGGATATAGTCTACAACCTCAATTCTGACTGGCTTCTTCTTCTTTCCTTTCCTAGGGTTGGTCTCCATGGACCTGGAGAGTTCAGAGTGCCCTGGGAGGGTGTCTTCTTCCTGGTGGACTTTCTTCTTCTTCACTTTCCTGCTGTGTTCTCTGGAGCTGCCCTGCTTCCCTTTTGGCCCCAAGGCTGCCTGCTCCTCAGCCTCTTTCTCCACCATGCATCTATAGGTAGTGTCTCCTGCCTCATAGAGCCAAAGGTCCTGGGTAGAACAGGCTGTGGTATCCTGGTCCTTTCTTTCCTTCTTGTGTTTTTTGGGTTTCTTGCAAACTCTGGTTGCCTCCTCACTCAGACTGGGGTCGGGGGAGGTCTTTACTTCTGAGCCCTCTGATTTAGCTAAAGGTAAGGTCTTTATCTTCTTTTTCTTCCCACTGAAGGACTCTGACTGGTCAAAGGCCTGCTTCCTAGAGCTGAGTGACTTCTCTGCCTGTCTAGCTTGTGATGTGAGCTCAGATTCTGGGAGTTCTTCATAAAAGTTGCTGTGGCCTGTCTTTTTCTTCTTTTTTTTCTTCACCAAGGATATATGGGATTTCTGCCCTTGGCTTACAGTCCTAGAGGGGGATGTAGCCCTCACAGAAGAATTATCAGCAAAATAATTGCTATCATTTACACTTGTGTATTGAGTCTCTTGTTCTTTGACTACTTCCTCCTCCTTCTCCTCCTCCTTCTCCTCCTTCTTCTCTGGAAGCCCAAGGTCCAGGTCTACTTTCTGAGTCTTGGTAATCATTTCTGCAGGTCAAACGACCAATGCCCCTGGGCCTGATTTTCTTTTATTTCTTTATATATGCTGGATAGAAGTCCTTTGTCTGAGTGATTGCTGGTTAAGATTTTTCCTAATTCATGGTTGTCTTGTCACTTTGTGGGTGATTTCTTCTGACATACAGAAATTTCTCAAAAAGATGAAATCCAAGTTGTTGATTCTTTGAAGTATTTCCCATGCAGTTTGGTTTTTGTTCAAGAACTCTCTGCCTACCCCAATGTCTTCAAGATTTCTACCTACTTTATATTCCAGGAGATTTAGTGTTTCTGGGTTTTTAAAATTAATTTTATTGAGAAACAGATAGCAATGAGACAGATTCAAAACTGATTAATGGGACAGCTTCAATAATTAATACATTACATATTTTTATCTTCTTAGTGGTTACTCATAGTATGAGATGCAGACATGATATCCTGTCCAAATACTATTAGTAGAAGTCTTTCTGCTCATTGAAATAAGAGAAAGTAGCTGTATATGTATCCTATTTTATATATATTCAGATACAAAATGTATCCTCTTCATTTTTATCCCCTGTTTTTGTTTAGTTTTGTAAGAGATGAGTATTCCATTGCCATTTAAATATTGTAGGTGCATGAATTCAGCAAAATAATCCAATGGGTTATCCATAGGACTGACAATATCAGAAGTTGTTGATTTGAGTCTTTTACAGCTCAGCATATTAATATGGCTTTACTTTTTATACCTCATTCTTATAGTTTTCTGCTAGATGGATAAGACCAAGATAAAGCAAAACCTGTGTAACATGAAGTAACTTTTGTATCTGATAAGGTCAGTTAAGTCCTCTCAGGATTTATCCTGTAATCCTGTACCGCAGTTTTCAGATCCTTTGTCAGTGTCAGACATGTGAATGAGTCACAGCCATTGCTTGACCAATTTGTTCTCTGTGAAAGCCTGAGAGAATGATTTCTCCCCATGTGACTCTCCTGAGGCACACTCTACATCATTGATCACATTGCTCTGTGGCCCCATAATCTTGATAAGAAAATTTTGGGCACAGCTTAGTTACATGATGTTACAGTATAGGTTCTCCTATGTCCTGAGTCTTCACTGACCTTGAAAAGCTGGGCCAAAATGGTGGCTGTACTTACAGCCCTTCTTTTTCTCTGGTTTTTGGTCTGCAAACTTAGATTGTTAACCCCTAAGTAGAGAAGCTTATTATTACCCTACAACTTATGCAGGTGAGTTTAACTTCAATATCTTTCTGAATATCAAATACCTTAGGCATAACATGAAACAGATATTTTCCATCTTGTATTGATACGTTAAACTTTAAGTCTCTACAGAATATGAAGAAAAAATTAAAAAACTAAAAAGTATTGAAAATATATGAATAAACAATTACACATTTTTACACAGAACCTTACAAATCTAACCATATACAGAATTGTAGCAGGACACTCCTGTGACTTTTATTTCTTGTCTCTTTTTTTCATTTATTACCCTTTAATTTTTTAAATAAACATTTACATGAGAGACAGCATGGCAGAAATTGGTATGTCATAACAAGCAGTAGGTATTTAGAGTACTGGGATGACAGGTATTCCAAGCATGACCCTTCTATTACACATTACTAACTTCAGTGCAGTTGCTTAATTCACAGGTATTAATATATGTAGTAAGCCAAAGTGAGAATCCTACCAATTAGCTGCTAGTTTCAAAAACCTGCTGATGTTTTCCAGTATCATTGCCTTACCCATCTTGTGCATATAAATGTATGGCTTTGCCCTTCTCATGTTTCCCAGCTTTTCTCTTTGCCCTCTCCTTATTGTCCAATCTTCAAGTTCTCATTTTCCTTTCAATTATGTTATATGTTTCTATTTTTATTTCTTCTTTTGAGTTCTTATACTAGGGAGACTGTATGATATTTACACAAGTGGGTCTGGTTTATTTCACTTATGCATATGTCTTCAAGTGGCACTTAAATATACATGCTTCAAGTTTATCATTCTTTATAGTTGAGTGATACTCCATTGTATAAAAATACCACATCTTTTCAACCATTCTCACGTGATGGGCATCTTGGTTGTTTCCAAGATTTGGCTATCACAAATTGTGCTGCTATGAACATAGGTACACATATATCACTATAATATGATATTTTCAGTATTTCCGAAAGAAAATTCCCAGTAGGGGGATAGCTGCCTTGAATGGGATTTCCAGTCCTAGTTTCTTAAGGAGTCTCCACACTGATTTCCATAATAGTTGTACCAGTCTACATACCCACCAGCAATGGAGAAGGGTTCCCTTTTCCCTATAGACTCCCCAACATTTGTTGTTAGTTGATTTGTTTATGATAGCCATTCTTTCTGGGGTGAAATGGTATCTCAGTATTGTTTTAATTTGCATTTCATGGATGGCTAGTGATGTGGAGCAATTTTTTCATATATTGAGTCGCTTCTTTAATTTACTCTTCTGAGAATTGTGTGTTCATCTTGGATGCCCATTTCTGGATTGGGTCTTTAACTTTTGGGGCCCTAATGCTTTTTAGTTCTTTATAAATTCTACAGAGCAGACTTTTGTCTAAGTGCTTATTAGTCAAGATTTTTTTGAAATTTGTGGGTTGTCTTTTCACTTTTTTGGTAATTTCTTTTGATGTGCAAAATCTTCTCAATAAGAGGAGGTCCCTGTTGTTAATTCTTTCAAGTATTACCCACACTATATGATTTTTGTTCATGAACTCTTTGCCTACCCCTATGTCTTCAAGAGTTCCTCCTATTTTCTCTTTCAGGAGATTGAGTGTTTCTGTTTTAATGTTTAGATCTTTAATCCTCTTTGACTTTAGCTTAGTGCATGGTGATAGACATGGGTCAAGTTTTTGTTTTGGCATGTAGAGAGCCAGTTTTTCCAGCACCATTTGTTAAAGAGGCTATCTTTCTTCCAGTAAGCATGTTTGACCCCTTTGTTGAAGATCAGGTGGCTGAGTGTGTTCATAGAGGCGTCTGCATCTTATAATCTATTCCATTGATCCTCAGGTCTATTTCATTGCCAATACCATGTTGATTTTTATCACAGTGGCTTTGTAGTATAATTTCAAGTCAGGAATTGTAATGCCTCCTGCCTTGTCTTTGTTGTCCAGGGCTGTCTTTTCTATTCTAGGTCTTTTCTGGTTCCAAATAATTTTAAGAACAATTTCTCTAGGTCTGGGAGGTATGTTGGTGTCAATTTGATAGGCATTGCATTAAATCTGTACAATAATTTTGGGAGTATGGCCATCTTCACAATGTCAGTTCTTCCTATCCAGGAGCAGGGACTATCTTTCCATTTTCTTAAATCCTCTACAATCTCTTTTTTTCAGAGTACTGTAATTTTCCTTGAAAAGATCTTTGACTTCTTTAGCTAGATTAATTCTAAGGTATTTCATGTTCCGCTTTCCGCAGTGCTATTGTAAAAGGTATTTTTTCTCTATTTTCCCTCCTATTGTGTTTAGTGTTTCTGTTTTTATGTTTATATCTTTAGTTCCTTGCGACTTTAGTTTAGTGAATGGTGATAGACATGGTTCTAGTTTTAGTTTTTGGCATGTGGGGAACCAGTTTTTCCAGCTCCATTTGTTAAAGAGGCTATCTTTCTTCCAGTAAAAATGTTTGGTCCCTTTGTCAAACATAAGAAATCAGAGTGTGTAGCTGTATCTGCATCTTCTAATCTGTTCCTTTGATTCTTGAGTCTTTTTCTTCCAGTGTCATGCTGATTTTATCACAGTTCCTTTGTAGCATAATTTCAAATCAGGGGTTGTAATACCTCCTGCTTTGCCTTTGTTGCCAAAGATTGCCTTTGCTATTTTAGGTATTTTCTGGTTCCAAATAAATTTTGGCAATGTTTCCTATAGATCTGTGGGGTATGTTGATGGTTTTATAAAATAAGAATTACACTAAATCTGTATACAATTTTTGAAGTATGGCCATTTTCGCAATGTTGGTTCTTCCTATCCAGGAGCAAGGAATATCTTTCCATTTTCTGAAATCCTCTTTGATCTCTTTTTTTCAGAGTTCTGTAATTTTCATTGTATGGGTCTTTTAGCTACTTTTCTAGATTAATTCTTAAGTATCTCATTTTTTGGATGCTAGTGTGAAGGATTTTGTTTTTCTAATTTCTCTATCAGCGCATTCGCTATCTGTGTAGTGGAATGTTATTGATTTTTGGGTGTTGATTTTGTATCCTGCTATGCTACTGAATTTGTTTATTCTAGGAGCTTCCTGGTTAAGTCTTATGGATCTTTCATGTAGCATATCATGTTGTCTGTGAATAATGATAGCTTCACTTCTTCCTTATCTATTTTGACTCCTTTTATTTCTCTCTCTTGTCTAATAACTCTGGCTAATGTTTCCAGAACTATATTGAATACGAGTGGTGATGGAGGACATCTTTGTCTTGTACTTAATTTTAGAGTAAAATATTTCAGTTTTTCACCATTTTGAATGATATTGCATATTGGTTAGTCAAAGACTGCTTTTATCAGATTGAGGTAGAGGCCATCTATTCTAATTTTCTGTAGACTTTGATCATGAATGAATCTTGGACTTTGTTAAAATCCTTTTCCATATCTATTGAGATTATCATGTGGTTTTTAGTTTTGACTGTTGATATAGTGTATTACATTTATAGGTTTGTGTATGTTGAACCATCCTTGAATCCCCAGATGAATCCTACCTGCTTGTGCTGTGTAATCTTCTTAATGGCTTGCTATATTCTAATTGTTAGTACTTTATTAAGTAATTTTGCATCTATGTTCATGAGGGAGATTAGCCTAATTCTTCTTTTTGTTTGAATTTTTTTCTAGTTTTGGTATTAGTGTAGTACTTGCCTCAAGAATGATTTTTGGGAGTATTGCTTCCTTTAATCTGATTGGAGGAGTATTAGAATTAAATATTCTCTAAATTTCTTGTAGAATTCATTTATAAATCCATCAGTCCTGAGACCGGCCAGAGACAGCACGGCCGACTCCGCCATCTTCCTCCATCCCGCTCACGCTGCCCAGCCAGAGACCAGCCTGAGACAGTGGCTGACTCCAGCGGCCTCCTGGATCCCACGCCAAGCTCTCCCAGCAAGAGCGAATTTACAGGACTCACCAGGCTTCCCAGATCAGTGAGAGTGTGGTGAGTCTGAGGGAGAGCCTTTGGCTTTTTCCCACGTGCGCTACGTGGATCCCCGTCCCCAACCCCTCCAAGCCAATGACTGGCCTGAAACCTCAGGACCCACTCACCAACACCTCCCCGGATCCCCTGACCTAAAGCCCACTGATTGAGTGGGAATTTCCCGGATTCTCTGGGTATCAAAGGTCAGTGAGTGTAGAACCTCAGGCCTGTTGTGCCTGAGATACATTTCCCAGGGATTAAGCTGCCCGCCACCCCCCGTGGCCCAGTGACAGCTCCAGGCACACTGTGCCAGAGAAACATTTCCAGGTGATTACCGGTCCCACCCCACAGCCACAGACCCAGTGCAGGTCGACCTGGAGTGAGAACTCCAAGCCTGCCACGCCGGAGGGTCATTTCTCAGCAATCCATGGTCCCACGCTATGGAACGAAACCCAGCACAGCCCGGCCTGTGAGTGAGGGCTCCAGGCCCACTGAACCAGAGGAACCTTTCCCAGCCTTCTTGGGTTACAGCCTGTAGACCCGGACCCAGCACAAGCTGGCCAGCTCAGTACAGCCTACTCAGTGAAGAAGAACATCCACTATCCTTTTGTGAGCCCAGAAAACCCACCAAAGCCCAGGCCCACCCACCTGGGGAACGACCTGCCTGACACAGGAAGGCTGACCCCGGGAACCAACAGAGGGGAACCAAAGGAGCTGCAGCAAAAAAGGAACTGAACACAACAGCTAGACCCAGGATAGGCATACCTGGAAAATCTCAAACTTAATAGAATGGCACCTGAATCTCATAACAAGCTAAGGTTATAGCTGCACCAAAGCTCTACACCAAAGGTCAAAGATCAGTGCTATACAAAATGACAAAGAGAAGGGGAAAAATGCAATCCCAGACCTCGAGTCCATCAGGAAGGGCAGAGGACACTAGCTCAGCTGCAACGAATGAACTAACAGATATAGCAGCAAAGAAACAACAGCAGAAAGCTATAGAGGAAATAAAACGAGAAGTAATTCCCCAAATTAAAAAACAAATATTTGAATACATAGTATCTGAAATAAAAAATGAATTCCAGAAACATTGGGTGGAAAAACTATGCTCACCCAGAACAAGTGCAAAGAGCACTATTCCAACTGATATATATGAATTAACAGCATCTGAAGCAAAGAAACAACAGCAGAAAGATCATGAGGAACTCAAAGCAGAAAAAAGTTCTGAAATCAAAAAAGAACTTTTTGAAGTTATATGATCGGAAATACCGAAACAAGTCCAGAAATATACAGAGGAAATCCAACTTGGAAGAAATACAGCAGAAAAAGAATTAATAACTACCTCTAAAGAAGACATGGATAAAAAAATTGAGATCAGAAATATGATGGATTCCTTGAATGAGCAATACAGAAAAGAAATAGAACACATGAAACACAGTCAAAGAGATATAGAAGAACTAAAAATAGCAATCACGAGTCTACAAAACCGTCCGAGTGAAAACGAAGACAGAGTTTCAGATCTTGAAGATGCTGGAGCAGCTAGTGAAAAGGTGAGAAAGGATCTCCTAAAAACAACGAGAATGCAGGAAAAAAATAATCTATCACCTGCAGGATGATGCCAGAATGAACAATGTGAGAATAATTGGTATCAATGAGAATGAAGGAGTCAATACAAATGACATACAAAGAATTTGGGGAGAAATGATTGCAGAAAACCTCCCAAATATGAGGAAACAATCCAACATTCAGGTCACCGAAGCATACAGAACACCAAATAACCTCAACCCAAGTAGAAACGCACCGAGACATATAATAGTGAAGATCGCAGAAATCCAACACAAAAATAATATACTGAAAGCTGCTAGAGAGAAGAAGGAGCTCACATTCAAAGGAAAACCCATCAGAATTACAGCCGACTTTTCTACACAAACAATGAAGGAAAGGAGAGCATGGAGCAGAGTTCTTCAAGTCCTACACGAAAACAAATTCCAGCCCAGACTACTATACCCTGCAAAACTCTCTTTCAAGTTTGATGGAGAAGTGAAATACTTCCACGACAAAGAACAACTAAAGAATTTCATGATGACAAAGCCATCCCTTCACAGGCTGCTGAAAGAGGTTCTAGAGAGAGACCACAAC
>PVKA01039931.1:0-19123 GCA_004027165.1 Ctenomys sociabilis
CAAGGGCCTGAGTTCATTCCCTGGCTCTGCAAAAAAAAAAAAATCTGCAAAGGACAAGAGGCGGGGAACGTGTTACATAAGTTTTCCAGGCCTTTTAGAAAACATGGGGTTGTTCCTTTGGCCACTTAACATGTGAATCCACGAAAAGGGTGATATTGTAGACATCAAGGGAATGGGTACTGTGCAAAAAGGAATGCCTCACAAATGTTACCATGGCAAAACTGGAAGAGTCTACAACATTACCCAGCATGCTGTTGGCATTGTTGTAAACAGGCAAGTTAAGGACAAGATACTTGCCAAGAGGATTAATGTGTGTATTGAGCATATTAAACACTCAAAAAGTCGTAATAGCTTCCTGAAATGTGTCAAGGAAAATGATCAGAAAAAGAAAGAAGCCAAAGAGAAAGGTACCTGGGTTCAACTGAAGTGCCAGCCTGCCCCTCCCAGAGAAGCACTCTTTGTGAGGACCAATGGAAAAGAACCTGAGTTGTTGGAACCTATTCCCTATGACTCCATGGCATAAACTGGGGGTGTTGCTCTGCCATTCAGTACCTAATTGGCAGCTTAAGTGTTCTAGGTCCCATGTAAAAATAAAATCATCTTGTATTGTAAGGGTGGGTTTCTTAGTTGAATAGGTATGTATTGCCTTCTTACCTCAGAAACATTTGTAGCAGACATTCACTGTACCTAGTAATTGTGTGTAGTCCATACTCTCCAGTGTTTTTCTTGCTAAAAGATTGCTGAGGTATTGTGCAGGTGTATATCCAAATAATCAAATATTTATGAAATATTTATATTGGCTTGAATATCCTGTAAATCATCATGGGGAAAAGATGTATCAAATTAAAGCAAGTCACTTCAGAAACAAATTAAGTCCATTTCAGTTAAATAAATTGTTTAAAAAAAAATGCATTTGGTACAAGGTCTCACTAAGCAGCTCGGACTCCCAGTGATCCTCCCGTTTTCAGCCTCCCCAACACTGGGATTACAGTCATGCACTACCACTCCCAGTCTCTGTGGCCAGATCGGTGTACCCAGGGATGGGGCCGATGTAGCTGGTGTATCCTATGGTGCCAGGGATAGAGCCCTGGTCCCTGCACTTGCCTCAGCAGGCACTTAGTTCACTGAGCTATCTTACAGGCCCATACATTTGTATTTGTAATTGTTTTTGAATTGTTTCCTTAACCAATGTACCCTGACCTTCTTTGTATCTTTGGCCTAAAGTCCATTTTGCCTTTAAAACAAGGTTTACTTGCTTGTTTTAGGGGTTACATGGAATTTTTTTTTTTTTTTTGCCTCTTTGATTTTTAGTCTTTAAATATTTTTTTTATCATATGTGTATTTTTCATGTAATATCAGATTTTGATTTTTGATTCACTAGGCAAGTCTGTATCTTAACTAGATAGCTGAGAACACTTAACAGTTATTACTGAAATGACACAGAGATAGCTCAGTGGTCTAAGTGCCTGCCTAGGGAAATGCAAGGACCTGGGTTCAATTTGGCCGCACCGAGCTAGCTGGCCTCAGAGACTGGGTGTGATGGTGCACACCTGTAATCACAGCACTGGAGAACCTGAAACAGGAGGATCACTAGGAGTCTGAGCTGTGTAGTGAGACCCTGTACCAAATACATTTAAAAAGAAGAGTTATTACTAGCCGGGCGTGGTGGCGCACGCCTGTAATCCCAGCACTCGGGAGGCTGAGGCAGGAGGATTGCTGTGAGTTCGAGACCAGCCTGAGCTACAAAGTGAGCTTAAGGCCAGCCTGAGCTGCATAGTGAGACCCTGTCTCAAAAAGACAAAAAAAAGAGTTATTACTAAAAAGTTTTTGTTTTTTGTATTTTAGGGAAGGGTCTATTTGGTGTTCAGGGTCTCACTGCTAGATTGGACTCATAGTGATCCACCTGTTTACAACCTCCCAAGAGCTGGGATTGCAGGCAAGTGTCACCACACCCTAGTCTCAATTGCCATCTTAGTGTGCCCCGGGAGCGGAGGCAGGGGCGGTACAGAAGGCTTGCTGGTCAAACCCCCCAGCCCCTGTACCTGCTTGCAGGTGCTTTAATCTGCTGAACTATTTAGCTGGCCCCTACTGAAAAGTATTGACTTATTCCTGCCATTGCATTATTTTTTCCATTGCTGATTCTTTTTCTCCCTCTGCTTTTCTTCCAGATGCAATCATTCCACTAGAGTTTTGGAATTATTAACTTTTTTGGTCTCCGAATATCCTTGCAAAATTTTTAGAGTTGTGGTTTGGTGGTAGTTTCTTAAGGAGGAAAAACTTTTTATCTCATCAATTTTGAAAGATAGTCTTGCAGGATACATTAATCTCTATTGAAATGTATTTTCCTTTAGTGCTCAAAACCCTTTAGCTCAGATTTTTTTTTTTTTTTCCCTTCACTGTATGCTTCAGGTTGGCCTTGAACTCAGTATGTAGTCCAGGCTAGCCTCAAACTTGCACCAATCTACTGAGTGCAGTATTACAGCTGTGCACTACCATGCCTGGCCACCTCAGGTTCTTCTAGCCTTTAAGGTTTGTTCTGAGAAGTACACCATGATTTTAGAACTATCATTAACCAATAAGAATACAAGTATAGTCACTTATGTAATAGTAATCCAGGGGAGAAACAAGTCACATAATAAGGGTGCATGGAAAGAACAGAGACTTTCTGAAGTACAGAGGTCTTGGTCACCAGGGCGACTGATGTCTGTCTATACTTTATTAGGGTTGGTGTTCGTCCTTTAAGGAAGTATTACAAGCCTGGTCATCTCATCTTTATCTTAAGGTCTGGTCTCTTAACAAATGTGTCTCTGGCCATAGATGAGATTTTTTACCTTTGTTTTAGCTCTCTCAAGGGCCTAGCCCTGACTGCCCACAATATGTCTGCTTAGCTTAGTCTATATAGTATGTTGGGGTGAATTTTTTTTTTTATAGTAGTTATTTGGGGTTTTATATCCGTCACTTGCCTGTTTGTTCAGTTCTTTTACCGTACTTGGAAAGTTTTCTGTATGATTTCTATAAACAGGGTGTTTTTTAATGCCATATGTGGTGTCTTCTGAGTTATCACTAGTTCCAGTTAACCTTAAGTTACTATTTTTTGAGTCCTCTAACAGCTATTGGATCTCATGTTTTTAAGTATAGCTAAGTAATTAGTCACATTAACTCTTCTAGTTCGAGTTTGTTTGTTTCTGTATTTTAGGAATGGGTGTACAGGATATTCAGTCTCACTACTAGATCTGGACTTGTAGTGATTCTCCTGTTTACAGCCTCCCAATTGCTGAGATTTCGCGTGTGCGCTGCCACGCCAGTCTCATTCACCATCTCAGCATGCCCTGGAGGCAGAGCTAGTGTGGAAGGCCCTGCTGAGCTATTTGGCTGGCTCCTCTCTCTTGTACTTTGCACATTGTGTTCACCTTGGTCTCCTCTGCTGCCCATACTCTCAATAGAATTTTTTTATGTCCTGGATTTCTGTTTGGTAGCTTTTCATGGGTTCTATAATTCTTTGCTAAACTGGTCAGTCTTGTACTGATTTGTTTCGATTTTTTTGTTTTATTTTTTAATTTGATTGTTTGGGGTTTTTTTCGTTTTTGGACTCAAACTCATGACTTTGCCCTTGCCAGGCAGACACTTATGCTACTGAGCTGTATAATTGTACTGTTTTGTGTAACTCAGCTAGTTTTTTAGTAGTGTCTTTTTAAAAACTTCTTGACCATTATGGTTTATTAATTCCATTTTCTGTTTAGTTACATTATGTTTGAGCTCAGCAAACACTTTATTCATTTTATTTTTTGATGTTTGTTTTTGTTTTTAGTCTCATTTTGTCTCAGATCCTGTATTGAGCTATGTGGCTTTTGCTTTCCTCCCCACCAACCACCAATAGATCAGCTCTGGGGGAGGTGAGAGTTTTTGGAGTTTTTTGTTTCTGTCTTTTTAAGACAGGGTTTTTAATCCAAATAATATTGGCATTTGCTTTAAAGAGAAACAGAGAAATGTTTAGAAGTTGACAGTTTTGTCTTAGTGTCATTTACTTTTTTTTAATATATTTTTTATTTTATTGAAGTACAAATATCAATGAGACAGTTTTAAGACACCTTAACAAGACAGATTCGAGAAATTAATACATTGCAAACTGTTTTCATACTGTTTTGGTATTGTACAAGGTGCATACATGATATTATACTTACAGACATTATTATAGCAGATGTCTCTTATCAGTAAATTAAGAGTGTAGCTGTTTACTTATCTTATTTTTTAACCTAAATTATATCAAAAATTCAATAATTATTTTCCTAGTGGATGACCATAGTACTAGAAACCGACATAATATCCTGTCCAACCACCATTAGTGCAAATCTTGCCTCTCATAGGATTATGTAGAAGCACAGCATTATCTATCCCAACTGTACTGTCTATCAACACACATCATGATATTTTCTTTCTATACCCCTTCCTTTGTCTACACCTGTCAAAGGTGGGCACTCCATTGTCATTCAACTAACTTAGGTGCTTGAACTCGACACCACAATCCAACATAGTCCAGCATTCCACAACAATAGTGAGTTATCTGAAGAAGTTGTCGACCATAGCCATTTACAGCTCAGCTTAATATTATGGCCCCGCGATGTATACTTCATTTTTATACTTTTCTGCTGGATGGTTAAGACCTAGATAGAGCAAGACTTATATACAAACACATGTACTTTATGTTTCTTATGAGGTCAGTGAAGTCCCCTCAGGGTTTATCTTGTAATCCTGTACATTATTCTGTAGATCCTTTGTGTGTGTCATCCATGTGGATGAGTCACGGCCAATGCTTGACCAGTTTGCTCTCTGTGAGAGCCTGAGAGAAAGTTTTCTCTCCATGTGACTCTCCCCAGGCACACTATACAACTTCAGTCTTTCCTCTGTGGCTCCATAATCTCCTTGTCCAGAAAATTTGGGGCTAAACTGAGTTTCATGATGTTGCAGTACAGGTTCTCCTACGTCCTGAGTCTTCGCTGACCTTGAAAGGCTAGAGCCAAAATGTTGGCTGACCTTGTGGCTCTTCTATTTCTCCAACTCTGATTTGTGAACTTAGGTTGTTAACCATCCAGAAGAAAAGATGATTAGTATCCTGCAGCATATGCCATTCACTTTGCCTTATCTGACTCAATTGATTTTAGTTGTTGTACGTTTCCTTTTGTATTTCTGCTTTTCGCAGAAAAGTTATTCTAGGGAGACTATACGATATTTACAAATGTGTGTCTGGTTTATTTCACTTATGAATATATGTTCAAGTGGCATCCACTTCAGAATAAATGCTTCAAACTTATCATTCTTTATGGCTGAGTAATACTCCATTATATAGAAATACCACATCTTTTTCAACCATTCCTCATGTGATGGACATGTTTCCAAGATTTTGCTATCATACATTGTGCTGCTATAAACATAGGTATACATATATCTCTATGATACAATGTTTTCACATCCTTTGGGAATATTCCCAGTAGGGGGATAGCTGGCTTGAATGGGATTTCTAGTTTTACTGTTTTGAGGATTCTCCACACTGACCTCCACAATGGTTGTACCAGTCTACATTCCCACCAGCAGTGGAGAAGTGTTCCCTTTTTTCCACAACCTCTCCAACATCTGTTATTGGTTGATTTCCTTACGATAGCCATTCTTTCTGGAGTGAGATGGTAACTCAGTGTTGTTTTTATTTGCATTTCACGGATGGCTAGTGATGTGGAGCATTTTTTCATATATTTATTTGCTTCTTTAATTTCGTCCTCTGAGAAGTGTGTATTCATCTCAGATGCCCATTTCTGAATTGGGTCTTTAAATTTGAGGGCCCTGTTATATCTTAGTTCTTTATATATTCTAGACAGTAGTCCTCTGTCTGATTGCTTATTAGTTAGGATTTTTTCACAGTTAGTGGGTTGTCTTTTCACTCTGTTGACAATTTCTTTTGACATGCAGAAGCTCCTTAAGAAGAGTTGATCCCAGTTGTTGATTCTTTCAAGAGCTTCCCGTGTGAATATATGTTTGTTCATGAACTCTTTACCTACCCCTATGTCTTCAAGAGTTCCTCCTACTTTCTCTTCCAGGAGATTGAGTGTTTCTGTTTTAATGTTTAGATCTTTAATCCATTTTGACTTTAACTTCGTGCATGGTGATAGAGCTGGGTCAAGTTTTAGTTTTCGGCATGTAGAAAGCCATGTTTTCCAGCACCATTTGTTAAAGAGGCTATCTTTCTTCCAGTGAGCTTGTGTAGCCCCTTTGTCAAAGATAAGATGGCTGAGTGTTTTCGTAGACGCCTCTGCATCTTCTAATCTATTCCAGTGATCCTCAGCTCTATTTTGTTGCCAATACCATGTTGGTTTTATCACAGTGGATTTGGAGTATAATTTCAAATCAGGAATTGTGATGCCTCCTGCCTTGTCTTTATTGGCCAAGATTGCCTTTGCTATTATAGGTTGTTTGTGGTTCCAAATAAATTTTAGGATTGATTTCTCTATGTCTGAGAGGTATGTTGGTGGCAGTTTGATAGGGATTGCATTAAATCTGTACAGCAATTTTGGGAGTATGACCATTTTCACGATGTTGGTTCTTCCTATCCAGGAGCATGGAATATCTTTCCATTTTCTGAAATCCTCTATAATCTCTTTTCTTAGGGTGTTGTAATTTTCCCTGAAAAGATCTTTGACTTCCTTGGTTAAGTGAATTCCAAGGTATTTCATTTTCCGCGATGCTATTGTAAAACGTATTGTTTCTATTGTTTCCCTTTCAGTGTGCTTGTTATCTGTGTAGAGGAATGCTATTGACTTTTGAGTATTGGTTTTGTATCCTGCTATGCTACTGAATTTCCATATCAGTTCTAGTAGCTTCTTGGTGGAATGTTGGGGTCTTCCAAGTAAAGTATCATGTCATCTGCAAATAGTGATAATTTAACTTCTTCTTTACCTATTCTTATTCCCTTTATTTCTCCCTCTTTTCTAATGGCCTTTGCTAAGGATTCCAAGACTATTGAATAGGAGGGGTGATAGAGGACATCCTTGTCTTGTACCTGATTTAAGAGTGAAAGATGTCAGTTTGTCCCCATTTAGGATTATATTAGCTTTTGGGTTGTCATAGATGGCTTTTATCAAGTTAAGTTAGAGTCCATCCATTCCAGTTTTCTGTAGGACCTTGAACATGAATGAGTGTTGGACTTTGTCAAAGGCTTTCTCTGCATCAGTTGAGATGATCATGTGGTTTTTAGATTTCAGTCTATTAATATAGTGTATTATGTTTATAGATTTTCGAATATTGAACCATCTTTGCATCCCTGGGATGAATGCTACCTGGTCATGGTGTATGATCTCCTTGATGATTAGGTGTATTCTATTTGCCAGGATTTTGTTGAGTATTTTTGCATCTATGTTCATGAGGAACATTGGCCTGTAGTTCTCCTTTTTGGTTGTCTTTCCCTGGTTTTGGAATCAGTATTATACTTGCCTCCAGAAATGATTTTGGGAGGACTTTTTCCTTTTAAACTTCATTGAAGAGATTGTGGAGTGAGAGAATTATATCTTCTATAAATTTCTTGTAGAATTCAGCTGTGTATCCATCAGGACCTGGACTTTCCTTTGTCGGTAGGCTTTTTATTACGTTTCATATTTCATTGGCTGTCATGGGCTTATTGAGAGTTGTTGTATCTTCTTGATTCAGTTTTGATAATTTGTACCTTTCACAGAATCTGTCCATTTCTTCTGTGTCTTCTATTCTGTGAGCGTAAAGATTCTCGAAGTAACTATTGATAATCTTCTAAATTTCCACTGGGTCTGTGGTGATTTCACCCTTTTCATTCCTTGTACTTGAATTTTCTTCTGCCTCTTTTTGATGAGGTTGGCAAGAGGCTTACCAACTTTATTTAGTTTTACAAAGAACCAGCTTTTTGATTTGTGGATTCTTTGAACTGTTTTTTTCATCTCAGTTGAATTAATTTCTGCTCTAATCTTTATGATTTCTTCCCGTCTTTGCTCTCTGGGTTTTGTTTGCTGTTCTTTTTCTAGTTGTCGGAGGTGCAACATTAGGGTGCTAATTTGTTCCCTTTCTGTTTTCCTAATGTGTGAGTTCATAGCTATGATTTTCCCTCTAAGAACTGCTTTCATCGCATCCCATAAATTCTGGTAAGTTGTACTTGAATTTTCATTGAATTGTAGATATTGTTCAATTTCTTGTTGAATTTGTTCTGCAACCCATTGATTGCTGAGTAGGGTGTTGTTTAGTTTCCATGAATTTAGTGGGTTTTCTGGTTTCTTTTGTCATTTATTTCCTGTTTCATTGCATTGTGGTCAGATAGTATGCAGGGGATAATTTCTATTTTCTTGCATATACTTAGGCATGACCTCTGGACTAGTAAGTATGTGGTCTATTTTGGAAAATGACCTATGTGCAGCTGAAAAAAATGTGTATTCAGCTGTGGTTGGGTGGAACACTGTGTATATGTCCCCCAGGTCCATTTATTCCAAGCTCTCATTCAGTTCTACTACTGCTTTGCTAGTTTTTTGTCTGGTTGACCTATCTTTTTGAGATAAGTGGGTATTAAGGTCTCCTGTTAAGATTGTGGTCTTGGATATTAGATTTTTCATGTCCATTAAGATTTGTCTTATGTAGTTGGGTGATTCTATGTTTGGTGCATAAATATTTATGAGTTTACCTTTTCCTCTTGAATTTTTTCCCTAACCAATATATAGTGGCCTTCTTTATTTCATTTGATCCTTCTTGTTTTGAAATTGAGACTGTCTGAGAACAGAATTGCTACTCCTGCTTTTTTCTGAGGTGTTGGGGCATGTAGTATTGTTTTCCGTCCTTTGACTTTAAGCCTATGGATGTCTTTTTGAGTTAAGTGTGTTTCTTGTATACAGCATATTGTTGGATTTTGTTTCCTAATCCACTGTGCCAGTGTATTTCTCTTAATTGGAGAATTAAGTCCATTTATATTGATGGTTATGATTGAAATGTGCTGACTTATGTTTGTCATATTTACCTGGTGTTGTTTATTCCTTTGTAACCTGTGTTTAATTGTGTGTCCTGTTTAGTGGGTTCCTTCCATTCTCATTCATGGAGTTCTGGTCATTGTCGTCTCTCTCTAGAACATCTTTCAGCAGCCTGTGAAGGGATGGCTTTGTCATCATGAAATTCTGTAGTTGTTTTTTGTCATGGAAGTATTTCACTTCTCCATGAAACTTGAAAGAGAGTTTTGCAGGGTATAATAGTGTGGGCTGGAATTTGTTTTCATGTAGGACTTGAAGAACTCTGTTCCATGCTCTCCTTGCCTTCATTGTTTGTGTAGCGAAGTCGGCTGTAATTCTGATGGGTTTTCCTTTGAATGTGAGCTCCTTCTTCTCTAGCAGCTTTCAGCATATTATTTTTGTGTTGGATTTCTGGGATCTTAACTGTTATATGTCTTGGTGTGTTTCTACTTGGGTTGAGGTTATTTGGTGTTCTGTATGCTTTGGTGACCTGAATATTGGATTGTTTCCTCATATTTGGGAAGTTTTCTGCGATTATTTCTCCCCACATTCTTTTTATGTCATTTGTATTGACTCCTTCATTCTTCTTGATACTAATTATTCTCACATTTTTCATCCTGGCGTCATCTTGCAGGTGATGGATTATTTTTTCCTGCATTCTCATTGTTTTTCAGAGATCCTTTCTCACCTTTTCACTAGCTGCTCTGGCATCTTCAAGGTCTGAAACTCTGTCTTCGCTTTCACTCAGACGGTTTTGTAGACTCGTGATTGATATTTTAGTTCTTCTATATCTCTTTGACTGTGTTTCATGCGTTTTGTTTTCTGTATTGCTCATTCAAGTAATCCATCGTATTCCTGATCTCCTCAATTTTTTTAATCCATGTCTTCTTTAGAGGTAGTTATTAATTCTTTTTCTGCTGTGTTTCTTTGAAGTTGGGTTTCCTCTGTATATTTCTGGACTTGTTTCTGTAGTTCAGATGCTATGACTTCAAAAAGTTCTTTTTTGATTTCAGAACTTATTTCTGCTTTGAGTTCCTCATGATCTTTCTGCTTTTGTTTCTTTGCTTCAGATGCTGTTAATTCATAAATATCATCTGGAATAGTGCTCTCTGCACTTGTTCTGGGTGAGCATAGTTTTTCCACCCATTGTTTCTGGAATTCATTCTTTATTTCAGATACTATGTATTCAGATATTTCTTTTTTAATTTGGGGAATTACCTCTTGTTTTATTTCCTCTATAGCTTTCTGCTGTTGTTCCTTTGCTGCTGTATGTTTGCTGCTTAATTCATTCATTGCAGCTGAGCTAGTGTCCTCTCCCCTTCCTGATGGACTCGAGGTCTGGGATTGCATTTTTCCCCTTCTCTTTGTCATTTTGTATAGCACTGACCTTTGACCTTTGGTGTAGAGCTTTGGTGCAGCTATAACCTTAGCTTGTTATGAGATTCGGGTGCCAGTCTATTAAGTGTGAGATTTTCTAGGTATGCCTATCCTGGATCTAGCTGTTGTGTTCAGTTCCTTTTTTGCTGTAGCTCCTTGGTTCCCCTCTGTCCGTTCCGGGGTCAGCCCTCCTGTGTCAGTCAGGTCGTTCCCCAGGTGGGCGGGCCTGGGCTTTGATGGGTGTTCTGGGCTCACAAAAGGATAGTGGATGATCTTATTCACTGAGTAGGCTGTACTGGGTTGGCCAGCCTGTGCTGGGTCTGGTCTACAGGACGTAACCCAAGAAGGCTGGGAAAGGTCCCTCTGGTGCAATGGGCCTGGAGCCCTCACTCACAGGCCAGGCTGTGCTGGGTTTCGGTCCGTGGCGTGGGACCGAGGATCGCTGAGAAATGTCCCTCCGGCGTGGCAGGCTTGGAGTTCTCACTCCAGGCCGATCTGCACTGGGTTTGGGGCTGTGGGGTGGGACCGGTAATCACCTGCAAATGTTTCTCTGGTACAGTGTGCCTGGAGCTCTCACCAGGCCACGGGGGATGGGGGGCAGGGACTCTGGGAAATGTCTCTCGGGCACAGCGGGCCTGGAGTTCTACACTCACTGAACTTTGATGCCCAAAGAATCGGGGAAATTCCCACTCGTTCAGCGGGCTTTAGGGCAGGGGATCCGGGGAGGTGTTGGTGAGTGGGTCCTGAGGTTTCAGGCCAGTCACTGGCTTGGAGGGCTTGAGGGCAGGGATCCGGGTAGCGTGTGTGGTAAGAAGCCAATGGCTCTCCCTCAGACTCACCATACTCTTACTGATCTGGGAAGCCTGGTGAGTCGTACAAATTCCCATCACTGGGAGAGCTTGGGGCGGGATCTAGGCGCTGGATTCAGCCGCTGTCTCAGGCCGGTCTCTGGCTGGGCGGTGTGGGCAGGATCGAGTAGGCTGCTGGCGTGTGTCTCACTGTCTCCGGAGGTCTCTGGGGCTTGGCGGGCATTATCTATTATTATTTCTTATTTAAAGAGATAGGGAATTCTCTTTTACCCCTAACTTACACTTTCCATCCTGTTAATGTAATTGATTTGTATAATGCAGTTGTTTTTTTCTTAGGCTTCATTATTCATTAAAAATGTGTATGTACTAGAAGGCTGTTTTTGCTAACTTCTACTTTTGGTTGCAGAATTTTCTGAGATCCTTTTTTATGGACTGTGTATATTTAGTGCACACTAGAGTCAAACACTTTCATATTGCTATAATCCTGGTAGTTTTTTTATTTCATGTATAAGAATTTGTTTTCCATTTCTCTTAATCCATTTCTATTGCCCAGAGTGGGTAGTGTATAAACAACATTCATGTATAGTTCACAATTATGGAGCCTGAGAAGTTCAAGATCGAGCTGTAAGTAGAGCCATTGTCAGGAATGGGACTGATCTCAGCTTTCAGTATGATAACTTGTTGTTGTGTCTTCATGCAGTGGCAAACAGAAACTGAAAGGATACCACGGATTTGGAGGCAGATTTATTTACCTCAGTGGGCACTGATATGGATCATTCTCAGAATATCAGGCTATCATTTCTGATGGCCTACAGCTTATGTAGGATAAGCAAGCAGAAAGTACAGAGGCAGAATAGTTTGTCAGTTGGGGAGTGGTTATACAATGTGCATCGTAGTGACCAGCTATACATCATAGTGACCAGCCATTTCTAAGAGAAGCAATCAGAACACTTATCCCAGAATTTCTCTTATTCACAGACTCAAATATCCCACCTTTAATACTATCATTTTGGGATGTAAGTTCTAGCCCAGGGATTTTTTAAATGTACATGTACATTTAAACATCATCTCTTTCTCTTTTTAAATACATACCTTTGATTTGTAAAAGCACATTCTACAAAAGATTTTTTTTTATTTCAGAGGTTGTGTCTGATCTGATTTCCTCTGTACCTTTCTGCAGTTGTTTCTTTACATCAGACGCTACTAATTCAGAGATTTCAGTTTTTGTGATTCCCAGTTTCGACTATGCTAGTGTCTCCTGCATTTGTTCTGGGTGGGCTAGGAGCCCGAGATTGCATTTTTTGTCAATTTGTATAGCACTGCCCTCTGACCTTTGGAGCAGTTAATCTTACCACCTACTGAAATTCTTACCCAAGAGAGATTATATGGTTAAGGCAGTTAGAGTTTTGTATTTACAGAGCTACAATAAGGAACATTAATAATAGGTAATGATATTTAGCAGTTGACAAACATTTGTAACTAATGGGTTTGTATTTTAAACGGTAAGAGCAAGCATTATGTCTGTATAGCTAAGCAGATATTAAATTGAGAATTTGTACTTAAGTTACTTCCTCTAAGTTCTGTCTAAATAACCTCACCTTGATGTACCTGAGGTCTTCCAGGTACATCCATGGTTCACCCGGTTACCTTTTGCCCCCTTTCTTGGTCAACAGAGAAAGAGAGAGGATGCTCTCATAGATCTGGATCTAGTAAGGTGTCTCAGTTTAGCAGGTCCAGATCTACAAAGTTTGAATTCATCCCACTGTATCTGGCTCAGTCTGGCTGCTGTGCTCAGCTTCTTCCTGCTGTATCCCATGGAATGAACTCACTGTGCCCCTCTGGCAAGATGTTCTGCTCCTGGGTTAGCTGGGTGGTTCTGGCCCCTAACCTCTCTGCAGGGACTTCAGCTGGAGATTTTCACACCATGCCTGTATACCAGGTCTCGGCTGGGTCCAGAGGGGTCTCAAAAGCATGGCAGAAGGTCTCACCCACACGCTGGGGTGGGTGCAGTGGAGTGGAAGATCTTCCACACTCATGCTGGACCTGGGCTGGGTCTGGAGGTGTCCCGAGAGCACAGCAGCCTAGTTTTGTTTGTTTGTTTGTTTTTTCAATCAGGTGACCTGGAGGGGTCCAGCGGCTGCAGTGGAGTGGAAGCTCACACACACACACCAGGCCAGGGCTGGGTCCTGAGGACTCCCCAAGAGATTTCTGATTTTATTTATTTATTTATTTATTTATTTATTTATTTATTTATTTATATTTATTTTTTATCTATTTAGTACAGATTCTGTAGGGTCTCACTACACAGAGTGGACTCATAGTAATTCTCCTGTTTTCAGCCTCCCAAGTGCTGGGATGACAGGCGCACTACCACACCCAGTCTCAGTCTCAGTGCACCCCAGGGGCAGGGCCAGCATGGCACACTGGGGATTGAACCTCTAGTCCCTGCACCTGCATAAGCAGGTGCTTTAGTCTGCTGAGCTATCTGGCCTGCCCTGAGATTTCTGATTTTAAAAAATGCATCAAGGGCCAGGGAGATGGCTCAGTGGAATAAACACTTCCCTGGCAAGCGCAAGGGCGAGTTCAATCCCTGGTTCCATAAAAAAAAAAAAAGTGCATCAGAGTTATATTTTGAATTTCTGAAAAGTCATTTTATCCTTAGACTTACAGTTTGACCAGAAAATTTTAGATTGGAAATCATTTCTGAAACAATTGAAAGTATTTCTACTAATGTTGCTATTGAAGAGCCTCATGTCTTTCCAAGTTGATCAGTTTCCAATAAGACACTTTACCCTCTCTCTGTTATCTTTAGTGAACCTGGATTAGAAGGCACTTCATGCTATCTTGGGCTACTTTAGGCAAGCTGTAGTCACCTACTTCAAGTGGATGGCATTAAATACAGAAAGACATAACTGTGCCTTACATAGGTTGTTTCACCTACTCACCTTCCCATTTTTAGCTTTATATGTTACCTTGCCTTTTCTGACACCTGTTCTTTGAGCTTTTCTGTGTACTTAAGTTACTTGTTGGTATTTGGTATTTAGTTCTGCTATCTCTGGCACTCTTCCCATTTCTCAAATGTGTTAATATTCTTGTTGTATTATGTGACACTCTAAAAAGGTGTGATTCAACTTTGCTAACTCTTGTAAGTGGTAATTCATCCCTCTTTAGTATTGTAATTTTAGATTATAATACTAAATCTTTAATGACTTCCAGTCATTAACTCTGGAAATCATATATATTTGGGTTAAGTTCCTTAACTGATTTTTTTTTAACTCAGTTTTGTTTTGTTTAATCACAGCTTTTTGTTTCAGAGATTCTATAGATGGGGGTAGTATATTGTAATATTCATACCCAGTATGAAGGCAGTCTTATGATTAAGAATTTTTGAGCAATAGTCTTTTTTTATCCAGGTCCGAAGCCTCTTTTTTTTTCATCTTGAATAGGTGGAAGGAACCCCCCCCTCTTCTCAGCTCCTAGTTTCCCTTTTTTTGAGAGTGTAGTTGGGTTGTATAGGCTTTCTTATAATGGGAAAATGTTAAGTCACCTTATTTGGGCCCAAGGCCTACATATTGTTACTCTTGTGTGTCATAACCCCAAATGCTTGCTTATGGTAGCCCAAAGACAGTTTTACATCTAAGGAGGGGAGGGGGGGTGTAGCTCAGCCACACAAGGGCCTGCCTAGCAAGCATAAGTTCATGAGTTTGAATCCCAGTACCAAAAAAAAAGAATTGAATTTTACATCCAAGATATGTTCTTTTTGCAGGCTAGAGAGTTCTCATTAGTTTAGAAATACAGTTAAAATAATAGTTATTACATTTTATCCAGCATGCCTAGCTCCTGGGAAGATAGCTCATTAAAATAAGCACTTGCCTGGCAAGTGCACAGTCCTGAGTTCAATCCCTGGTATTGCAATACAGAATAACAACAAAAAAAGTATTATACAGCATGTATATATATATATATATATTTTTTTTTTTTTTTGCTTTAAGTTGGAATTATTTTAATTCAATATAGCAATGTGGATTATCTTATTGTAAACTTCTCAAAAGTTTTTACAGACTTTGTAGATATAAATGAAAATGTGAACTCTTTTTTGTTTCTGTTTTTTGTTTTTGTGGTGGGAAGCACTTATTCCACTGAGCCATCTCCAAGGCCCTATGAAAATGTGATAGTGATTTATGACTTTATATTTTTCATATGTATATATTTCTATATATTTGTTTTTGGTAAATATTATTTTTTATTTTTTTAGTGTACCTTATTTTTATTTTTTTCCATAATTTTATTGAAGAACAAATAGCAATGAGACAGTTTCAAATAAAATTCTTAGACCATTCAATAATTAATACATTGCATATTGTTTTCTTAGTGGTTATTTGTTGTACAAGGTGCAGACATGATATTCTGTTTATAGACACTATTAGACCAGATGTCTCTATTCATTGAATTAAGAGAATGTAGCTGAATTATAGTACAGTTTCAATAATTAATACTTTTTACATTGTTATTTTCCTAGTACAAGAAGCAGGCTGGATATCCTGTCCAAACACTATTAATGCAAATCTTTCTTCCCATAGAATTACACTAAAGTAGTTGCGTATTATCCTAACTGTTCTATATATACAAACATAGAATGGTCCTTCTTTTTTATCTCCTTTTTTTGTTTAGTCCTGTCAGAGATAGGTATTCTATTGTCACTCAATTATTATAGGTGCTTCAATTCAGCAAAACATTCCAACACAGTCGAGTAGTCCACAATAATAGTGCGTTATCTGAAGAAGTTGTTGACTAGAGCCATTTACAGCTCAGCATATTATTGTGGTTTTATTTTATATACCTCATTTTTATACTTTTCTGCTGGTTGGTTAAATCTAAGATAAAGCAAGACCTATATAACAAAAAATGTAACTTTTGTATCTGATGAGGTCAGTCAAGTCCCCTCAGGGTTTATCCTGTAACCCTGTATCTTGCTTTGTAGATCCTTTGTCAGTGTCAGCCATGTGGATGAGTCACAGCCATTGCTTGACCAATTTGCTCTCTGTGAAAGCCTGTGAGAAAATTTTCTCTCTGTGTCTTTCCTTAGGCACACTATGCGTCATCGATCACATTCCTCTGTGGCCCCATAATCTCCTTGATCAGAAAATTTGGGGCACAACTGAGTTCCATGATATTACAGTACAGGTTCTCCTATGTCCTGAGTCTTTGTTAACCTTGAAAAGCTAGGGCCAAAATGTTGGCTGACCTTGCAAACCCTTCCGTTTCTCCAATTTTTGGTCTGCAAACTAGTTGTTAACCATCCATAAGAGAAGCTCATTATTACCCTACAACATAATGCAGTACACTTTACCCTATCTGTCTAAATATCAAACATCTTAGGCATAACGTGAAACAGATATTTTCTATCAAGTGTTGATGTATTGAATTTTAAGTTCTTACAGAATATGAGGAAAAAAATTTTAATAATAGTACTATACACCTGTTTTTACACAGAAATTTAGAAATCTAACCATGTACAGCCTTGTAGCACAATAGTTTTGTAATATTTTTTCCTTGTGTCTTTTTTTTTCAATTATTACAAAAAAAACCTTGTGAGACAGGATGGTAATAATTTGTATGTTATGACAGGAAATATGTATTTAGCAGACCAGAATGGCAGGCATTCCATTACACATTGCTATCTTCAATGCAGTTGCTTGGCTCACAGGTATCAGCGTATATAAATAGTCGGGTTGAGAATCCTACAGTAACTGCTACTTTTAAAAACCTGCTAATGTTTTTGGGGATCATTGCCTTGCTTATCTTGTATGTACAAATGTATGGCTTTGTTCCTGTCCTGTTTCCCAGCTTTTCTCCTTGCTCTCTCCTCTTTGTCCAGTCTTTAAGTTCTCACTTTGCTTTTAGTTGTGTTATAACTTTCTATTTGTATTTCTTCTTTTGATTTCTTATACTAGGGAGACTATACAGTATTTGCACATGTGGGTCTGGTTTATTTCGCTTATATGTTCAAGTGGCATCTACTTAAATATAAGTGCTTCAAGTTCATCATTCTTTGTAGCTGAGTAATAATACTCCATTGTATAAAAATACTACATCTTTTTCAACCATTCCTCATGTGACGGGCATGTTCCAGTCTGCTTTCTCTTCCAGAAGATTGAGTATATCTGTTTTACTGTTTAGGTCTTTAGTCCATTTTGACTTTAGCTTAGTGCATAGTGATAGACTAGATCAAGTTTTAATAGTCAGCATGTAGAGAACCAGTTTTTCCAGCACCATTTGGGCTGTCTTTCTTCCAGTAAGCATGTTTGGCCCCTTTGTTGAAGATCAGGTGGCTGAGTGTGTTCATAGAGGCCTCTACATCTTCTAATCTATACCATTGATCCTTAGGTCTATTTCGTTGCAAATAACATGTTTATTTTATCACAGTAGCATTGTAGTATAATTGCAAGTCAGAAATTGTGATGCCTCCTGCCTTGTCTTTGTTGGTCTGGGAGGTATGTTGGTGGCAGTTTGATAGGGATTGGGTTAAATCTGTACAAAAAATTTTGGGAGTATGGCCATCTTCATGGTTCTTCCTATCTAGGAGCATTGGAATATCTTTCCATTTTCTGAAATCCTCAACAATCTCTTTTCTTAGGATACTGTGATTTTCTGTGAAAAGATCTTTGACTTCTTTGGTTAAGTAAATTCCAAGGTATTTCATTTTCGGTGGTGCTATTGTAAAAGGTATTGTTTCTATAGTTTCTCTCTCAGTGTGTTTGCTATCTGTGTATGCTATCTGTGTTTGCTATTGACTTTGTATTCTGCTATGCTACTGAATTTGTGTATCAATTCTAGTAGCTTCTTGGTGGAGTTTTTTGGGTCTTCCAAGTAAAGTATCATGTCATCTGCAAATAGTGATAATTTAACTTCTTCTTTACCTGTGCTTACTCCTTCTATTTCTCCCTTTTCTCTAATGGCTGTTGCTAATGTTTCCAAAACTATATTGAATAGGAGGGGTGATAGAGGACATCCTTGTCTTGTACCAGATCTAAGAGTGAAACATTTCAGTTTTTCCCCATTTAGAATTATATTAGCCTTTGAGTTGTCATAGATGGCTTTTAATTGAAGTAGAGGCCTTCTATTCCAATTTTCTGTAGGATTTTGAACATGAATGAGTGTTGGACTTTGTCAAAAGCTTTTTCTGCATCAATTGAGATGATCATGTGGTTTTTAGATTTCAGTCTATTAATATAATGTATTACGTTTATAGATTTTCAAATATTGAACCATCCTTGCATCCCTGGGATGAATCTTACCTGGCCATGGTGTATGATCTTCTTGATGATTTGCTGGATTTCATTGAGGATTTCTGCATTTATGTTCATGATAGAGATTGGCTAATAGTTCTTTTTTAGTTAAGACTTTCCCTGGTTTTGGAATCAGTATAATACTTGCATCCAGAAATGATTTTGGGAGGGTGCTTCCTTTTCAATTTCTTTTCTTTTCTTTTTTTTTTTTAACAGCCTTAAAGACAAGTGTTAGTTTATTATGTACTTACTTTGGAATCTGGAACAGAAAATTACATTATGTTATCTTAGATACTTTTAAATCAAAGTCTGGATATGATTGATAGTTTATTCCAAAATTTACAGAAAATTAGGATTTTTTTTAATTTTTTTATTTTATTTTATTGAAGTACAAATGTCAATCAGACAGTTTCAAGACACCTTAACCATACAGATTCGATAAATTAATACATCGCAAACTGTTTTCATAACGTTTTGGTATTGTACAAGGTGCATACATGATATTATATTTACAGATATTATTTTAGCAGATATCTCTTATCAGTGAATTAAGAGTGTAGCTGCTTACTTATCTTATTTTTTTATACCTGAATTATATCAAAAATTCAATAATTATTTTCCTAGTGGATGACCATAGTACTAGAAGCCGACA
>PVKA01039932.1:0-19124 GCA_004027165.1 Ctenomys sociabilis
AATTATTGAATCTTTGATATAATTCAGCTATAAAAAACCTGTAAATATAATTTCATGTATGCACCTTGTACAGTACCAAAACGTTATGAAAACAGTTTGCAATGTATTAATTCATCGACTCTGTATGGTTAAGGTGTCTTGAAACTGTCTGATTGACATTTGTATTTTAATAAAATAAAAATAAATGGAAAAAAAAACTGGACAAGCAGATGCAACTTTGACAGCTAAAAAAAAAAAAAAGAAACAATATCCTTCACAATAGCAACCAAAAAAAAAATGAAATACTTAGGAATTAATCCACCAAAGGAAGTAAGACCTCTGTACACTGAAAATTATATTATCCTGAAAAAGGACCTAGAAGAGGTCCTTATACAGAAAATGCAAAGGTATATCTTGGTCTTAGATAGGAAGAACCAATTTTGTGAAAATGGCTATACTCCCAAAATTGTTATGTACTTTTAATGCAATCTCAATCAAAGTATAATTAGTATACCTCACAGATCTAGAGAAAATAATTGTAAAATCATTTGGAACCAGAACAGATCTATAATAGCAAAGGTAAACCTGGGAAACAAAGGCAAGACAGGAGGCATCAAAATCCCTGAAATTATATTACAAACCTACTATGGTAGATTAACTATTGGTGGTCATCTTGTAACACCCAACTGAATTGAACAAGCATGGTGCTGGGTGTGGGAGGCCTACCTGAATATTGTTACCAGAAGAATAAAAGGCAGAACTGTAGAGGAAGAAGTTTAGAAGCTGTTAAAAGCTGTTTGGAGGCTATGCAGAGCTACTGGGAGCCGTTAGATCTCTTGGAGGACCTTGTCATGCTGGCTTTCCTGATGAACTCAGATGTTTTCATTGTTGAAGGAGCTCTAGATCTTGCTGTCATCAAGAATGGCTATGGTTTACTTGGGAGAGCTCTGGTTCTTACATTGAGCATTGCTTGTTGGCTCCAAAGGGTAAGATGATACACTGCTCAGTCTCCTGGAAAAGCTTGCCACATTGGCTTTCCTGATGAGAACTCAGCTGTACTCATCATCAGAGGAGCTCAGGATCTTATTGTTGCTGAGGATGGCTGTGGTACTTTTTGGTGGAGTTCTGGTTCTTACCTTGAGCATTGATTTCTGGTTCCAGTTCAGATCTCTCAGCCTGCCAGTACTGATCCTTCATCCCACTGGCTCAAACTTTCTAGCTTCCACCAATGATCTTGGGGCCTTCCCAGTACAGGTCTATGAATCAGCCTTCCATGAGATGTTGTCATGGGCTCTAGGTCTCCAGTTGGACTCATGGGAGGCATAGTTATAGGCTCTAGGTCTTAAGCTGGACTCACACAGGACATTATTGTGGGATCCAGGCCCTCAGCTGAAGTCTTTGATCTTTACTGTGTGGAAAAACTTTCTGTATTATTTGTATATGATTCTTTGGGTAACTATTATAAAATAATCCTATAAATTATGTGTCCTGATTTATAAACTGCAGTACAGGGTCTCAGGATAAATCCTGAAAGAATTTGACTGACCTTAATCAGATACAAAAACGACAATTCTTGTTACATAGATCTTGCTTCATCTTGGTCTTAACTATCCAGCAGAAAAGTATAAAACCAAAGTATAAGAAGTAAAGCCATATTATTATGCTGAGCTGTAAAAGACTCAAGTCAACAAATTCTGACACTGCCAGACATACGGAAAACCCAATGCTATTATGGACTTCTGGGCTATTTTGGAATATTTTACTGAATCCACACACCTACAATATTTAATTGACAAAATTAAACAAAAAAGGGGATACAAATGAATGACCATTTTGTTTTTGTATATTCAAAATAGTTAAGATAGATATACAGCTAAATTCTCTTAATT
The DNA here is from genome assembly GCA_004027165.1 of Ctenomys sociabilis. NCBI lineage: Eukaryota > Metazoa > Chordata > Mammalia > Rodentia > Ctenomyidae > Ctenomys > Ctenomys sociabilis. The sequence continues at coordinate 1,869 of PVKA01039932.1, forward strand.
CAATGAATATCGGGATCTGCTCTAATAGTGTTTGTAAATAGAATATCATATCTTCATCTTGTACAACAAATAACCACTAAGAAAACAACATGCAATGTATTAATTATTGAAACTGTCTTACTAATTTGATTTGAAACTGTCTCATTGCTATTTGTTTCTCAATAAAATTATGGGAAAAATTATGTGTCCTGAATTGTATTGTTCTCTTTGCAAAACCCCAAACCATGACAGATACTGTAATAAAATCAGCATAGTATCAGGAAAAATATAGATTTGAAGATCAGTGGAACAGAATAGAAGATGTGAACACAACTACAAACACAGTAAGCCACATTATCTTTAACGAAGGGGCCAAATATGTTCACTGGAAGAAAGATAACCTCTACAATAAATGGTGCTGGAAAGACTTGCTTTCTACATGCCAATAACTAAAACTAGTCATCTATCACCACGCACTAAACTAAAATGAAAATGGATCAAAGATCTAAATATTAAAACAGAAGTACTAAATGCATGGAAGAGAAAGTAGGTAGAATTATTGGAGACATAAATATAGGCAGAGAGTTCATGAACAAAAACTAAAGTGCATGGGAAACACTTCAAAGAATAAACAACTGGGATGAAGAGGTCTTATTAGAATGTTTTTGCATATCAAAAGAAATCAACAGAGTGAAAAGAAAACCCACAGAATGGAAAACAATTCAGCCAACTTTCTCTCAGACAAAACATTTTTATCTAGAACATATATAAAGAATTGAAAACAATCAGACACCCCAAAATTCAAAGATCCAATCCAAAATGGGCATTTGAGAAGAATATTTACTTCCCAGGTGAAGAACTATAAATGGCAAATAAATATATGAAAAAATGTTTGACATCATTAGTCACTCAAGAAATGCAAAGTAAAACAACACTGAGATCCTATCTCACCCCCAAAAGAATGGCTATCATCAAGAAACCAACCAGTAATAAATGTTGGAGAGGCTATGGAGAAAAAGCAACCATCCTCCACTGTGTGTGGGAGTGTAGACTGGTACAACCTTGATGGAAATCAGTGTAGAGCTTCTTGAAAAAGCTAGCACTGGAGGTCCTGTTCAACCCAGACTGTCCCATTTTGGGTATTTTACCATAAGAATTCAAAACATTACACCACAACAATATGTGTGCACTATTGTTGGTAGCAGCTTAATTTGCACATCTTGGAAACAACCCAAATGCATATCAAACAAGGAATAGATTAAAAAATGTGAAGAAGGTGTAGTCAAGGCTTTTATAGTCAAATGGATGAAACTAGAGACCATATTCATAAGTGAGATGAATCAGACTTGTATGTGTAAACCTCATTTTATCTTCCTAGTGTAAGAAACATAAACAGTAAATAAGATTCAAGATAAACAATAGATATTGTGAAAGAGAAAGAAACTGCTCAAGATGGAAGAACAAGTGGAATGGGTAAAGAAGGTAGCTAAGGTAATTATACTACTCTTTTTTTTTGGCAGAACTGGGGATTGAACTCAGGCCCTTGCACTTGCTGGGGAAGTGTTATTCCACTGAGCCATCTGCCTGGCTCGATAATTATACTACTAATTTCTATTAGCTTATTGAAAGAAATGGTTTGTGCTTATATTGTTTGATCAGTTTTGCATGCTTATATCTTATAATCTGAGTAACTACTTTGAAGGTAATGATATACAACATAATAGCCATTATTATTTTTCTATTATCTTGTTTAAAAAGACGAAAAAAAGGAAGGAAAAGACATATTTGTGCATATATACAAGATAAGTGGGTTACAATTGTAATACTTACTTCTGCTGGTCTATTGCAGACAGCAGTTGATGCTTAGATTTTTCTCTCCTTTTTAATTTTTTATAGCTTTTTGAACAATTTACAATTTGCATGCTTACAATCTGGCAATCTGAAAAACTAATTTGAAGACAAAACATGCAATATAAAAACCAGTATTGAATTCCTATTATTTTCTTTAGTGAAATTTTGTACCATTTCTAATTTTTATTCTCTTTAAAAATAAAAGATGAAATTCTATACAGTTTTTATGTTTTTTTTCTTCAAAATTAGACAAAAAGAAAAATAAAAGACAGTTTAAATATTGTGTTAGTTTTCTTATATGATAAATCCTAGTGCAAAAAAATAGCAAAATAAGATAGATAGAAACATGGAAAATCCAGTTGTGGTAGTAAATTCTATAATTTCAGCCCTAGGGAGAGCGAGGCAGAAGAGTCACTGCAAATTGGAGGTCAGCCTGGGATACACACTGAAGTCAAGGCCTGCTTGAGTTACATAGTGAGATCCCTTCTCAAAAACAAAACAAAACAAAACAAAACAAAACAAAACAAAACCCTAAAACCTCCAAAGAAACAACCTAAATGCCCATCAAATAAGGAATGGATAATAAAATGGATAAAATAAAAAAATGTTAATTTCTTTTTTTTTGCAAATGGAAAAATGGTTGGGGGTATGCAGGAGAGGAAACGAAAAGCATTAAAATGTGTTCTGAACATGTGCCAACTACCCCCAAAGAAACATGGACTAAGAAAGGTGAGGAGGAGTAAGTTGGGTTGGTGGAGATCAAGCAGAGACAGATAAAGGCTGTGCTTAGGATTGGTACATTACACCATAATGGAATACTGAACTCTACTTAGTGATATGCATCTCCAAGTGCGTGGGCTTGAAGGTTACTGATGTCTGCAATATAAAAAAATAAGATAGATTGATGGGTGGTAAAGGGAAACTTATGCAATGAAACATAAGCTTGTCTATAGCTCAAGAATCTAAGTGGCAGATACATCAATGATCACTGTACAATTCTTTCAATTTTTCTTTTATCTCAAAATTTTCACAGTAAAATGCTTGGGAAACCATGCTGCTGACATCTGTGATAGAGAATACTCCTGGGCCTTCACAAATAGTCACCAATAGTTTATATACATCAGTACTCTAGAGAGAGCTGACTTGCCAGCTGAAAGGAGTTTATTCAGCATGAAAACACACTTAGAGTTTTTGTGGATTGAAGATAAATGAGTATTTTAATCTCTATACTTTCCTGAGGGGTTTTGCCAATACACTGCTGCATGTTTCTATTTTTTTTTCCTTTCATTTTATTGAAGTACAAATGTCACTCAGACAGTTTCAAGGCGTCTTAACAATACAGATTCGATAAATTAATACATTGTAAACTGTTTTCATAACGTTTTGGTATTGTACAAGGTGCATACATGATATTATATTTACAGATATTATTTTAGCAGATATCTCTTATCAGTGAATTAAGAGTGTAGCTGCTTACTTATTTTTTATACCTGAATTATATCAAAAATTCAATAATTATTTTTCTAGTGGATAAACGTAGTACTAGAAGCCGACATAATATCCTGTCCGACCACGATTAGTGCAGATCTTGCCTCTCATAGAATTATGTAGAAGCCATGTTTCTATTTTTGAATTCAGGACAGTTTAAAAATTTTTCCCAACATCTCAGAAGTTCAGAAGTGGGACTTCTGGAAGCTAATTGAATCATAGGGGTCTATATTCACCCATATATTACTCTACTAACATCACAGACGATTGGCCTGTGAGGATATGGGGCCTGGTTGGAAGTGGATGATAGGGGGTATGACCTGCAACATTATATTCTTGTCTTGGTTTTTCTTCCTGGCAACAGTGGGGTGAAGAAATTTTCTCTGCCATGCCAATTCTTTCTTCAGGCAAGTAAATCATGAACTGAACCCACCAAGCCATGGCCAAAACAAACAACTTCAAGTTGCAGATGTTGAGTATTTTGTCTTGTTGACAGAAAAGTGAGTAATACAGAGCAAATATTGAAAAGTCTTATATTTATAGCAGTGAATCTACCTTCAATATTTAACAGCGTGATTCAGTCTTCATTAAAAAGACTCGACTTTTGAGCCAATAAAATCTTGAAATCAATTGATAATAAGACAACTCTCAATCACAGCAGGTGCTTGGAGAAAGCACCAGCTCTATGCCAGCTATATAATCAGCCTCAGGAATTCTATCTTAAGTCAGTAATTATGTTAAAAGTATTATCTTGGTTCTGTGTACATGGTGTGCTTACTAAACATTTACTACATTGAATGGCAGGGTAATATATGGCTTACACTCAATTGTTCTCACCTCACTAGTGTTATAATCGGGTTTGAGTAGCTTATCTCTGACTATAGCATTTTAGATATCTATAAAATATAAGACCCAATAATGACAACAATAATGGAAGGTTGACTTATTGGCCCTTTTATCTGGGCCTTTTGAAATTAGGAAAGATATAAGCAGTATGATATCCACTATAAACTAAGATTAGGAAGAGTTCAGTCCCACTACACCTTACAAATATTTCCAAAATGCATTATTTAACACCTTTCAATAGTTGGTTAGATAAAGAGAATGACCTGAAAAGTTGGTGAGACTGAGGCCTGAAATAAAATCAGAAGACTGAAGACATAATTCTATTTTAATCTCAAAAGTAGCTGCAAATAGTTTTAAACTGACCACTCTTAATACAACTGAATTGCATCTCAGCTGACCTTGACTTCCTCAGACAATGTGTCCACCCATCAATCCTAACTGTTTTAGGGCACACCTAGAACACAGAGTGAGAAGGAACAGGTATAGAGTGGATCTCTATTGGATGGGGATGGTAGATGCTATCAAGCAGTACCCATTATAAATAGGATGGATGCTTTCATGGACAGGGTCCATCAATAAATAGCAGGAAAGTTGAAGCAAGATTGAGTACAACATAAAAGATCAGAATACAATACGAAGATGACATGATATGATAAGATACACAATACAGCACAATATCAAACATGTTAAGGATTTAAAATATCTTCCAATGTCTTATTTGATTCTCAGAATACTCTTGCTTGGCTACCTGTTGCGTAGGACCCATAGGTAAAGGCCCGAGCTACCACTAGCCTCAGGTGAAGAGGGGAAATGTGGAGGTGGCAGTGTCTGTCTACTCAGAACAGGAATACTTAGTGTTCAAAGCCTCATGAAGAGGAACGGAGGGTGACAAGGATCATAACTGAATCAGGTCCTTCATTGGGCAGCTCAGTAGGAGGGCATATTAGGAGTTACCTATGCCTGCAGGAAGCCATTTTGAAAAAGTCTTTAATAATGTGAATCCTAAAGCATAAATCACACCGACTCTTTCCTGAAACTTCTGTCCTGGAAAAGCTAATTTCTATAACTTTTTCTTGGCACACAGGACAAGACCAACCAATATAAGTGACTTAGAAAAATACTTTACATTCAGAGGACTGAATAAAAAGAAAAATTGTTTGCATAATTGCCCTCTATTGCATATCTTTGTCCATGATAATGTTCTCTCTGACATTCTGTATATGCCACATGATGATAATTTGACAGTTTCCTTCTAGAATTTCTTTTTGTCCCTCCACAGAGAAACAGACTAGAATGTGGTTTTTCACTTCCCAGTGGTTGAGGCTTCATGGCTGGGGGTGCTATATTACTGTGAAAATGATTTACAAATTTATTGAAGATGTCAGAAGGCATTATGAATTGGATAGCAAGGCTATAGTGATGAGTTTCTAGAAAATACAAGGTCTTAATGAGAGTGACCACATATGGCAACCACAATGCAATATTACTTACATTGTGGAGAATAAGACCTATCTCAGGCTTATAGCCATTTACCTTTATAGAAATCATAGCTTATGAAGTCAGAGGAGAACTTGTGACAGGAAAGTGATGATCCCCGGGTACTAGGGAAACCAATTACAGAATTAGAAACCTTAAATTAGAATTTATTTTCTTCAGGAGGAATACATATACACACATATGCACACATATGTATATATGCTTTTATTTATAAATGAACTATCTGAAATCATATTTATATATTGCTTGAATTGAATTTATTTAGCCCTACCACCCAAGTGTGTAACATTATCTGTTTTGAAACAGAAAGTATAATCAACTGGATCTCAAAAATTATTCCAAGTTAAATAAAAAGTTTTAACAATGATATTTAAAGGTGAGATAGAAAAAATCTGGATTTCACTGGATTGAAACTTATTTGATAAACCGAAAAGAACTTTGCCTGCGTCCAATTTACCCCTAACAAAAATCTTCACAGAAATTGTTTGGATGCTGATGTAAAGTTCATTAGTTATCCTTTTATGGGCTCCTCCATTATTTTTTTTTAACTTTTCTACGTTTTTTAAAGAATGCCATTATTATTATTTATTTATTTTTATTTTATTGAAGTACAAATATCAGTGAGACAGTTTTTAAGACAACTTAACAAGACAGATTCGATAAATTAATACATTGCACACTGTTTTCATAATGTTTTGGTATCATAGAAGGTGCATACATGATATTATTATAGCAGATATCTCTTAACAGTAAATTAAGAGAGTGTAGCTGTTTGCATATCTTATTTTTTATACCTGAATTACATCAAAGATTCAATAATTAATACTTTCTACCTTGTTATTTTCCTAGCGGTTGTCCATAGTACTAGAAGCCGACATAATATCCTGTCCAACCACCATTAGTGCAAATCTTGCATCTCATAGAATTATGTAGAAGCATGGCGCTATGTATCCCAACTGCACTGTCCATACACACACATCATGATTCTTCCTTTCTATACCCCTTCCTTTGTCTACACCTGTCAAAGATGGGCACTCCATTGTCATTCAACCAATTTAGGAGCCAGAACTCAACGACACAATCCAACACAGTCCAGCATTCCACAACAATAGTGAGTTATCTGAAGAAGCTGTCGACCATAGCCATTTATAGCTCAACTTATTATTAAGGCCCCGTGTTGTATACCTCATTTTTATACTTTTCTGCTGGATGGTTAAGACCTAGATAGAGCAAGACCTATATACCAAAACGTAGTTTTTGTTTCGTATGAGGTCAGTGAAGTCCTCTCAGGGTTTATCTTGTAATCCTGTACCTTACTCTGTAGATCCTTTGTCTGTGTCATCCATGTGGATGAGTCACGGCCAATGTTTGACCAGTTTGCTCTCTGTGAGAGCCTGGGAGAAAGTTTTCTCTCTATGTGACTCTCCCCAGGCACAGTATAGAACTTCAGTCTCTTTTCTCTGTGGCTCCATAATCTCCTTGTTCAAAAAATTTGGAGCTCAACTGAGTTTCATGATGCTGCAGTACAGGTTCTCCTATGTCCTGAGTCTTCACTGACCTTGAAAGGCTAGGGCCAAAATGTTGGCTTGCCTTGAGGCTCTTCTATTACTCCAATTTTGATCTGTGAAATTAGGTTGTTAACCATCCAGAAGAAAAGCTGATTAGTATCCTGTAGCATATGCCATTCAGTTTGCCCTAACTATCTGACTCAATTGTCTTTAGTTATTGTACATTTCTATTTGTATAATAAGCAAAAAGAAGAAATACAAATAGAAATGTACAACAACAACTAGAAACAATTGAGTCAGATAAGGCACAGTGGATGGCACATGCTCCTCCATTATTGCTATCTTAGCTCTGTCTTGTCAGTTATCACTCCTATTTTATATCTTCTGGAAATATGTTGAAATTTCCCATCAACTGAAGTAGTCTCTTGAGTTTTTGGGGATGGTAAGTGGGAATTTTATTGGGGATTCAGTAGGAACTTTCACATTTAACTACTATTCTACCTTCATCTTTATAAAAAACCCAGGGCTAATTTTAATTTTCACTATAGCAGGACTTTAGGGTTTAGTTTAGTTTTTTATTTTTAATTGTGATGCATCTGTAAAAATCCTTATTATAATTATCCTAATATACTTGTGTTGTGAAATTCAAGATTGTAAAACAAAATTATTCAGTGAACCAGTAAGAAAGAAAAGAAACAGCACCAATTAACTGTTGCTAAATTCTGTTGAGTTAAAAATATTTAATGATTTCAGATGTATAAAAATAAGGAAAGCATGTATTATTGGAACTGAATCTAGCATTATTTACTACTGAAGTTGTGTTTGGAGGGAGGGAGGATGTTTATCCTAAAAGAGCGGCAGAGCCTCCACAATGTGCCATGCTTTCCACTTTGGCTAAATAAGTTATTGGCCAAAAAGATCAGGTGACAGCACCTTTGGCATGGATACTGATGCAGTGGCCATGCAGAGTTGAATTTTTCTACTGTTCCTTTAAATCCATTGTACTATACCTTTATTTTTTAAAAAATTAATTTCATTGAGAAAGAAATAGCAATGAAACAGTTTCAAAACAGGTTAGTAGGACAGTTACAATAATTAATACAGGCAATCCTCCAAGCCCATCCCACCCTGCCACTCCCTGGAGCCCCTGCCCCCAAGCATGCCTAGCTAGTGAGAAGTTTTGTGACTCTTCTGGCTCCTGATCAAACCCACCACAGCCCAGTGAGTGTGAGGTAAAGCTTCTGTGCTCCTCTGTGCTCCCTGGGTCAGTGACACAAGAGAGGGGAACCACAGCTTCACAGTTCTGCCAGAAGGGCTGAAACAAAAAGGAACTGAACAAAACAGCTAAATCTAGTCCAGGCATAACGGGATAATTTCAAATTTAACAGATTGGCACCCAAATGTCATTAAGTGCTAAGGTTGTAACCGCACCAAAGCTCTACACCAAAGGTCAGAGGTCAGTGCTGTACAAAAGACAAAGACAAGGAGCAAAATGCTCCTCAGGCCTCTAGCCCACCAATGATAAGTGTAGAGGACACTAGCTCAGCTGAAATGAATGAATTAACAGATACGGAAGAAAAGGAACAACAGCAGAAAGGTATAGAGGAACTCAGACGAAAATTAATTCCTGAAATAAAAAAAAGAAATATCTGAATACATAGCATCTGAAATAAAGAATCAAATGCAAAAACATCAGGGAAAAAAGCAATGCTCACCCAGAACAAGTGCAGAGAGCACTATTCTAGCTGAAACACATGAATTAACAGTGTCTGAAGCAGAGAAACAGCAGCAGAAAGGTATGGAGGGACTCAGAACAAAATTAACGTCTGACATAAAAAACGAAATTTTTGAATACATAGCATCTGAAGTAATGAACAAATCCAGAAACATATGGGAAACCGAATACTCACCCAGCACAAGTACAGAGATAAACCCAACGCCCATCCAGAACAAGTGCAGAGAACACTATTTCAGCTGAAACATATAAATTAACAGTGTCATAGCAAAGAAACAACAGCAGAAATGTAAAGAGGAATTCAGAGCAGAAATAATTTCTGAAATTAAAAAAAAAGAAATCTTTGAAATCATAAAATCTGAAGTAGAGAATCAGTTCCATAAATATATGGAGGAAACCCAATTTGGAAAACACTCTGCAGTAAAAGAATTAATAGCTACCACCAAAGAAGACATGGATTAAAAAAAAAAAAACAGAGGAGATTAGAAATATGATGGATTCCTTGAATGAGGAATACAGGAAAGAAATAGATCGCATGAAGCAGAGTCAAAGAGATATAGAAGAACTAAAAATATCAATCACAAGTCTACAAAACCATTTGAATGAAAGCGAAGACAGTGTTTCAGATCTTGAAGATGCTGGTGCAGCTAGTGAAAAGGTGAGAAAGGATCTCTTAAAAACAATGAGAATGCGGGATAAAATAATCCATCACCCGCAAGATGATGCTAAGATGAACAATGTGAGATTCATAGCCATCAATGAGAATGAAGGAGTCAATACAAATGATATAAAAAAAATATGGGCAGAAGAAATCGCAGAACACTTCCCAAATATGAGAAAACAATCCAACTTTCAGTAACTGAAGCATACAGAACACCAAATAACTTCAACCCAACTTAAAACACACCAAGACATATAATAGTCAAGATCCCAGAAATCCAACACAAAAATAATATACTGAAAGCTGCTAGAGAGAAGAAGCAGCTCACAGTCAAAGGAAAATCCATCAGAATTACAGCCAACTTCTCTACACAAACCATGAAGACAAGGAGAGCATGAAGCAGAGTTCTTCAAGTCCTGTACGAAAACAAATTCTAACCCAGATTACTATACCCTATGAAACTCTTTTTCAAGTATGATGGAGAATTGAAATACTTCCATGACAAAGAATAACTAAAGAATTTCATGAGAACGAAATGAGAGTACACAGGCTACTGAAAGATGTCCTGGAGAGAGACCACAATGACCAGAACTCCACGAATGAGAATGGAAAGAAGCCACTAAATAGGGCAAACAATTAAACACAGGACAAAAAGGGGTACACAAAAGCAGATAAATATCATGACAATCATAAGTCAACACATTTTAATTATAACCATCAGTGTAAAGGTACTCAATTCACCAATTAAGAGAAATAGACTGGCACAGTAGATTAGAAAACAAAATCCAACAATATGCTGTATACAAGAAACACACAGAACTCAAAAAGATATTCATATTCTTAAAGTCAAAGGATGGAAAACAATACTATATGCCCCAGCACCTCAGAAAAAAGTGGGAGTAGCAATTCTGCTCTCAGATAGTCTTAACTTCAAACCAAGAATGATCAAATGATACAAAGAAGGCCACTATATATTGGTTAGAGGACAAATTCAAGAGCAAGAGGTAACACTCATAAATATCTATGCACCAAACACAGGAGCACCCAACTATGTTAGACAAATCTTAATGGACATGAAATATCTAATATCCAAGACCGCAGTCTTAACGGGAAATATCAACACGCCCCTTTCTCAAAAAGATTGGTCAACCAGACAAAAAATTAGGAAAGAAGAAGCAGAACTGAACCAGAGCTTGGAATAAATGGATCTGGTGGACATATACAGAGTGTTCCACCCAACCACAGCTGAATACACATTTTTCTCAGCTGCACATGGGTCATTTTCTAAAATAGACCACATACTAGTCCACAGGTCATGCTTAAGTGTCTACAAGAAAACAGAAATAATGGCATGCATATTATACAACCACAGTGCAATAAGACTGGAAATAAATGACAGAAGAAACGAAGGAAAGCCACTAAATTCATGGAAAGTAACAACACCCTACTCAGCAGTCAATGGGTCATAGAAAAAATTAAACAAGAAATTCAACAATATCTACAATTCAATGAAAATTCAACCATGACTTATTGAAATTTATGCAATGCAATGAAAGCAGTTCTCAGAGCAAAAGTCATACCTATGAACTCACACATCAGGAAAACAGAATGGGATCAAATAAACACCCTAATGTTGCACCTCTGATATCTAGAAAAGGAAGAGCAACTAAACCCAGAGGCCAAAGATCGGAAGAAATCATAAAGATTAGAGCAGAAATTAATTCAATTGAGATGAAGAAAGCAGTTCAAAGAATCCACAAATCAGAAAGCTGGTTCTTTGAAAGATTAGAAAAAAATCGATAGACCCCTAGCTAACCTCATCAAAAAGAGGAAAGAAAAAATTCAAATATAAGCAATAAGAAATGTAAAGGGTGAAATCACCCCAGACCCAGTGAACATTCAGAAGATTATCAATAGCTACTTCAAGAATCTTTACACTCACAGAACAGAAGACACAGAACAAATGGACAGATTCCTCGAAAGGTACAAATTACCAAAACTGAACCAAGAATATATAACAACTTTCAATAAGCCAATATCAGCCAACCAGATATGATACGTAACAAAAAGCCTGCCGACAAAGAAAAGTCCAGGTCCTGATGGATTCACAGCTGAATTCTACAAAACATTTATAGAAGATATAATCCCTATACTCCTCAAACTCTTCAATGAAATTGAAAAGGAAGCAGTCCTCCCAAAATCATTTCTGGAGGGAAGTATTATACTGATTCCAAAACCAGGGAAAGATACAACCAAAAAGGAGGAACTACAGGCCAATCTCCCTCATGAACATAGATGCAAAAATACTCAATAACATACTAGCAAATAGAATACAGAAAATCATAAAGAAGGTCATACACCATGACCAGGTAGGATTCATCCCAGAAATGTGAGGATGGTTTAGTATTCAAAAATCTATAAATGTAATGCACTGTATTAATAGACAGAAATCTAAAAACCAAATGATCATCTCAATTGATGCAGAGAAAGCTTTTGACAAAGTCCAATGCTCATTCATGTTCAAATCCTACAGAAAGTTGGAATAGATGGCCTCTACCTCAATTTGATAAAAGCCATCCATGACAACCCAACAGGTAATATAATTCTAAATGGGCAAAAGTTAAAATCCGTTACTCTTAAATCAGGTACAAGACAAGGATGTCTGCTATCTCCCCTCCTATTCAATATAGTTTTGGAATCATTAGGACCTGCCATTAGAAAAGAGGGAGAAATAAAAGTAATAAGAATAGGTAAAGAAGAAGTTAAATTATCACTATTTGCATGTGATATGATACTTTTCTTGGAAGACCCCAAAAATTCCACCAAGAAGCTACTAGAATTGATACACAAATTCAGTAGCATAATAGGATACAAAGTCAATACTCAAAAGTCAATAACATTCCTCTACACAGATAACAAGCACACTGAGAAGGAAACTATAGAAACAATACCTTTTACAATAGCACTGCGGAAAATGAAATAGCTTGGAATCATTTAACCAAGGAAGTCAAAGACCTTTTCACAGAAAATTACAATAAGAAAATAGATAATAGAGGATTTCAGAAAATGGAAAGATATTCCTTGCTCCTGCATAGGAAGAACAATCTTCATGAAGATTGCCATACTCCCAAAATTGTTGTACAGATTTAATGTAATTCTTATCAAACTGCCATCAGCATACCTTCCAGACCTAGAGAAATCGTTCCTAAAATTTGTTTGGAACTGCAAACGATGTAGAATAGCAAAGGAAATCATGGCCAATAAAGACAAGGCAGGAGGCTTCACAATTTCTGACTTGAAATTATACTATAAAGCCATTGTGATAAAAATCAACATGGTATTGGCAATGAAATAGACCTGAGCATCAATGGAATAGATTAGACGATGCAGAGGCCTCTGCAAACACACTCAGCCATCTGATCTTCAACAAAGGGGCTAAACACTCTTATGGAAGAAAGATAGCCTCTTTAACAAGTGGTGCTGGAAAAACTGGCTTTCTATATGCCCCAAACTAAAACTTGACCCAGCTCTATCACCATGCACTAAGCTAAAGTCAAAATGGTGTCAAGATGTAAACATTATAATCTCAACATTATACACTCAATCGCCTAGAAGAGAAAGTAGGAGAAACCCTTGAAGACACAGGGGTAGGCAAAGAGTTCATGAACAAACATATATGGGCATGGGAAACACTTCAAAGAGGTAACAACTGTGATCAACTCTTTTGAGAAGTTTCTGCACGTTGAAAGAAATTGTCAACAAAGTGAAAAGACAACATACAAATTTTGAAAAAATCCTAACTAATTAGCATTCAGACAAAGGTCTGCTCTCTAGAATATATAAAGAATTAAGATATATTAGAAACCTCAAATTTAAAGACCCAATTCAGAAATGGCATCAGAGATGAATACATACTTCCCAGAGGATGAATTTAAAGAAGCGAATAAATATATGAAAAAATGCTCCACATTGCTAGACATCTGTGAAATGCAAGTTAAAACAACACTGACATACTATCTCACTCCAGAATGAATGGCTATCATGAGGAAATCAACGAACAACAAATGTTGGAGAGGATGTGGGGAAAAGGCAGCCCTTCTCCACTGCTGGTGGGAGTGTAGACTAGTACAAGCATTGTGGAGTTTAGTGTGGAGACTCCTCACAAACGTAGGACTGGAAATCCCATTCAAGCCGGCTATCCCCACACTGGGAATTTTCCAGGAGGAACTGAAAACATCATATCATAGGGATATATGTGTGCCTATGTTTATAGCAGTACAATTTGTGATAGCAAAATCTTGGAAACAACCAAGATGCCTGTCACATGAGGAATGGTTGAAAAAGTTGTGGTATTTATATATAATGGAATATTACTCAGCTATAAAGAATGATAAACTTGAAGCATTTATATTGAAGTGAATGCCACTTGAACATATGCTCATAAGTGAAATAAACCAGACACACATGTGCAAATATCATAGTCTCACTAGTATAAGAAATAAAAAGTGGAAATACAAATAAAAATATATAACAACTAAAAATAATTTAGTCCAATAGGGTAAACTGAACTGCATATGTCACAGGGCACTAATCAGCTTTTGTTCTGGATGGTTAACAACCTAAGTTTGCAGAGCAAAAACTGGAGAAATGGAAAGGCTTCGAGGTCAGCCAGAATTGTGGCCCTAGCATTTCAAGGTCAATGAAGACTGAGGACATAGGAGAACCTGTACTGTAACATCATGGAACTCAGTTGTGCCCCAAATTTTCTGATCAAGGAGATTATGAAGCCACAGAGTAATGTGATAGATGATCTGTAGTGTGCCTAAGGAGAGTCACTTGGAGAGAAAACTTTCTTTCAGTCTTTCATAGAGAGCAAATTGGTCAAGCAATGGCCGTGACTCATCCACATGGTTGATATTGATGAAGGATCTACAGAGTGAGGTACAGGGTTATAGGGTAAACCCTGAGAGGACTTGGCTGACATCATCAGGTGCAAAAGTTTCATTTTTTGTTATATAAGTCTTGCTTTATCTCAGTCCTAACCATCCAGCAGAAAAGTATAAAAATGAGGTATGTAAAATAAGGCCATAATAATAAGCTGAGCTGTGCATGGCTCTAGTCAACAACTTCTTCAGATAACCCACTATTATTTTGGACTGCTGGACTGTGTTGGGTTCACTGGTTTCACTGAATTCATGCACCTATAATAATTGAAGAACAATGGAATATCCATCTTTCACAGGACTAAACAAAAAAGGGGGCATGCAAAGGAAGAGCACTTCTGTGTTTGTATAAACAGTACAGTTAGGATAAATATGTAGTACTTTTATGTAATTATATGAGAAGAAACATTTGCACTAATAGTGTTTGGACACGATATCCTGACTGTTCCTTGTACTATGGATAATCACTGGGATGTTAGCAATGTAAAAAGTATTAATTATTGAAACTATACCATAATTCAGCTTTAAAAAAAAGATAGCTATACAGCTACATTCTCTTAATTTGTTGAATAGAGGCATCTGCTCTAATAGTTTGTAGACAGAGTATCATGTATGCACCTTGTACAACAAAAAGCCACTACGAAAACAATGCAATGTATTCATTGTTGAATCTGTCCTACCAATTTCATTTGAAACTGTCTCATTGCTATTTGTTCTTCAATAAAATAAAATAAATGTTAAAAAAAAAGAACTACATAAAATAATTAATACATTGCATATTATTGTCTTCATAGTAGTTATTCATAGTACAAGATGCAGCCATGATATCTTGTCTAAACACTATTAGTACAAATCTTTCCTATACTGTACCTTTAAAGCAATTATTGACCTTTTAATAATTAATCTTCATGTAACTTAAATGGTATATTTACAGAAGAAAGGCTTGTTTTGAACTTTCATTGGTTCTTTTAAAATAAGATTGCCAATTAATGTATGTTTTGATTCATTTAATGAGAGTAAATAAGGTACCAATGAAATGCCTGACCCAGAGTTCTTCAGTAAACATTTTTTGAATAAAGTTAATTAGACCTTTTAAACTTGTTATAAAATAGAAATTTCAAATGTCAAGTGGTTTTATCTATTTTTACATACAAAAATAGACAAAATACCTTGTTTAGTTTGATTAGCTAATTCTACAGTCTTGGTGTCCTCTGATAGAGGATCACAGTGTTTCACAGGGGATATTTTGTAAGGCAAATCGACACAGAATGGAGTTTGGGACCAAGTTCTGGTCCAAGCCAAACGTTAGCCGGCACTGAGACCTTGGGTTAGACCTATAGTTCAGCCTGTTCATTCCTAAAATGCAAGAATTGAACTAAGCTCCAGAATATCCTGCAGGCCTTAATGTGAATTATTTTAATCTAACATAGGGTGACATACAGCAAATCATAAGGAGGTCCATTCCTGAGTTACTATACAATCTTGACCCCTGTACTCTTAAACAAAGCTTCAAAGACAGATCTTTATCTTCTTCAAATATAACTTTTCTGATTATCATTCGGAGGAACATCTTTATTACATACTGTGCCTTTGATAATAATCATATTTCCAATGAAAATGAATCTATCAAATCAAACAAATCAATAACTTTAAGTGAGTGAAAATATAGGGGAGGGAAAATATCTTTTCCATCCATCCCTCTAGTTTCTTTGCTAGAGACCTTCTTAACAACAAAAATGATTAGCAGGGAGGGAGTACACAAATATAGCTGATATAAGTCTTACGGGACACAGGAACCTTCAAAAGTGTTATAGTTTGGGTCTTGAATGTCCCCCAAAGGGAGATATTGTTGGCGGCTTTGGCCTAAGCCATGGTGCTACTGGGCAGCATTGTGACTTTTAAGAGATATAGTCTAATGGAAAGAAGGCAAGTCACTGGGGTGTGCCCTTAAAAGTGACATTGGCTTTGCTGGACTCTGCCTAGCTCTCTTCACTAACATGCAGTGGACAGGCCTCTTCTACCATGAGTTACTGCCATGATACACTGGGCCACACAGGCCAAAAGCAACAGGTCCAAGGGACTATGGGTGGAAACTTCTGAAACCTTGAGTCAAGAATAACACTTTTCTTCTTTTAAAGTTGGTTATCTTAGAGATTTGCTATAGTGGTGGGAAATTGACTAATATAATAGGGAAAGAAAGACCCAAAGAAGTGGTTAATGGGGCATTTTTATCATAAGTTTAATGAAGAATGGAAATCATAGGAAAATATAGTAAGATAAAAGAAGATGTGCTAAGGATATTAGTGGAAATTCAGCATGACTCGCTTGTTCAAATCGTTCCCAGCATCCCTCTGTTCACAGAGAGAAGATTGCTATTTTCCTCTAAAAGTAAGAATGATACCTCTTGAATGAGAATATTTTGTTGTCTTTCAGGGCAGAGAGAGTCCTTCTTGCACTTATTGCTTCTCAAATTATTTTAGCTTAAAATATTCAATATGTCAAGGTGCTATACATTGGGCTGTAGGTCCTGAATCCAATCAAATGTTATTTAACTAAGAACAAGAACTGGGTAAACCGGAGCCGGGCGTGGTGGCGCACGCCTGTAATCCCAGCACTCGGGAGGCTGAGGCAGGAGGATTGTTGTGAGTTCGAGACCAGCCTGAGCTACAAAATGAGCTTAAGGACAGCCTGAACTGCATAGTGAGACCCTGTCTCAAAAAGACAAAAAAAAAAAAAAAAAAAAAATGG